>JBBDGP010002001.1:0-257539 GCA_037952835.1 Lithobates septentrionalis | reverse complement strand
TCTCAGTTAACACAGCAGTCTCTGGAGTAATGTGGCATTCTCTCAGTTAATATGGCAGTCTCTGAAGTAATGTGCCACATTACTTCAGAGACTGCTGTGTTAACTGAGAGACTGCCAAATTACTTTAGAAACTGCTGTGTTAACTGAGAGACTGCCAATTTACTTTAGAAACTGCTGTGTTAACTGAGATAATGCCACATTCTTTCAGAGACTGCTGTTTTAACTGAAAGACTACCAGTCTCTCAGTTAACATGACAGTCTCTAAAGTAATGTGGCAGTCTCTCTGCCAACACAGCCCTCACACCAGTAATGTGGCAGTCTCTCCAGTAGGGATGAGCTTCGTGTTCGAGTCAAACCCATGTTCGACTCGAACATCGTGTGTTTGGTCGTCCGCCGAATTACGAACGATATGGGCCATTCGCGCCAAATTTGTGTGGCTCGTCACGGCCCATAATTCACTGCAGCATCGCAGTGCATTGCTGGCTGATGATTGGCCAAGCATGCACTGATGATTGGCCAATCACAGCGCCGTCTGAACAGAGAGCCGTAATTGGCCAAAGCCAAGGAGGCTTTGGCCAATTTTGGCTCAGGGGGTTTAGTACACGCCCCACACTATATAAGGCCGCCTGCACGGCGGCCCAGTGTAGTGTGTTCCGGCGTTCAGATAGAGAGAGAGAGACAGACTGTCATTTGATTTAAGTTAGATAGAGTAGGCAGGTTGAGTCAGTTATCTGCAGTTACAGTATATTGTGTATATATATGCATCCCAGGTGTTTTTTATATATATATATATATATATATACACACTAAATACACTGTATTCAGTTTAGCTAGATCCTGTTGTCTTTCTAATATACTGACAGGCAGGTAGGTGTTTTTACAGTATTTCCAGCTACTGTACTGTGTACCCTGCATAGTCTCAGCTACAGTAAAGCTACCTGCAGCCAGGTGCTTGTGTAGGCTCATTCAAGTATTTCCAGTTACTGTACTGCGTACCCCGCACAGTCTCACCTACAGTATAGCTACCTACAGCCAGGGGCTTGTGTAGGCTCTTGACGTATTTCCAGTTACTGTACTGTGTACCCTGCACAGTTGCATCTACAGTATAGCTACCTGAAGACAAGTGCAGGTGTTATCATACTAATAATACTACAGGCAGGCAGTTAATTCTGCTAGTTGCAGTATAATCGATATATATATATATATATATATATATATATACATATACCAGTTTTGTGCAGCTCACTGCAGGCCAATAGTATGTCTGTTAGGCCAACAAGGAGAGGCAGACAGTCATAAGCCACAAAAAGAGGGCAAGCAGGCTCTGTGTCTAGAGGAAACAGTTCTGGTCGTGGACACGGTGCATCCTCATAAGCACGTGGCCGTGGGACACGTTTGGCCTTTTTTTCAGCAGCTGGCCGCGTTGAGCCGCAACTTGCGGAAGACTTGGTCGAGTGGATGACCAAGCTGTCCTCATCCTCTCTCACCCAGGCTCAGGGTACTTTGTCTGGCAAAGCAGCTGCCAATGCGGCCTCTTCCCTCAGCTCAATGGCATCAGTGACTCCTTCCCTAGCCCCACCAGTCCTCCTGAGGAGTCCCTCAAACTGTTTGACCACAGTGTTGGGTACATGCTCCAGGAGGATGCGCAGCATTTTGAAGGCTCTGATGATGATACTGAGCTAGATGAAGGCAGTAACGTGAGCACGGGCAGAGGGGGTGCCCAAGAAGGACAGCAATCTGGCGGTCATGTTCCCCCTACTGCAGCATACTACCAGGTTTGCTCCAATGATGAGGAGGGAGGGGATGATGAGGTCACTGACTCAACGTGGGTGCCTGATAGGAGAGAGGAGCAGGAGGAGGCACATCACCAACGAGGCAGGATGGCTTCCAGGGGCCATCCTAAGGGCAGCACACTGACTGCATCACACCGCAGAGCTCCGCATGTGCAGGGCGCTGCTGTCTCTGCGCGTTATTCCAAAAGTTCTTTGGTGTGGGCCTTTTTTGAGACGAGTGCATCAGATCGCACCGCTGCTATTTGCAACATATGTCTCAAGCGTATCTCGTGTGGCCAAAACATCTCCCACTTGGGCACCACATGCTTGACCAGACATATGTTGATCTGCCATGCAGTTCGTTGGCAAGCGTACCTAAAAGACCCACACCAAAGTACAAAGAGGACCTCTCCTTGCTCCTCATCAGCTGGGATCTTCAACCCCACTATACCTTCAGTCCTCTCTGAGACCTGCACTGAGAGGAATGAAGGTGTAGAATTAGGTGTGTCACAGCCAAGTACTTGCGGGCAATCTGCTATCGGTACACCGACGTCAGATTGTACCAGGCAAATTTCCCTGCCCCAGCTGCTGCACCGCAGAAAGAAGTTCGCTCCCAGCCATCCACATGCCCAGCGGTTGAATGCTAGCTTGGCAAAATTGCTAGCACTTCAACTGCTACCTTTTCAGTTGGTAGACTCTGCCCCCTTCCGTGAGTTTGGGGAATGTGCGGTTCCTCAGTGGCAGGTTCCCAAATGCCACTTTTTCTCACGGAAGGCGATTCCGGCTCTCTACCGGCATGTGGAAGGCAATGTCTTGGCCTCGCTGGACAGGGCGGTCAGTGGTAAGGTGCATATTACCGCTGATTCATGGTCCAGCAGGCATGGACAGGGACGTTACCTAAGTTTCACGGCGCATTGGGTGACTCTGCTGGCAGCTGGGAAGGATGCAGGACAAGGTGCAGTAGTGTTGGAGGTTGTTCCGCCACAACACCTCCAAAATGCCACTACTGGTGATTCTGACACACCTCTCCCCTCCACCCCCTCCTCTTCTTCTTCCTCCATGGCCTCTTCCTGTGCTTTGTCCTTGGAACCAGTGGTGCTTCGTAGGCGTTCAAGGGGCTACGCAAGTACGCAGGCCAAAAGATGCCATGCGGTGCTTGAGCTGGTGTGCTTGGGGGACAGGAGCCACACTGGGGCAGAGGTTCTGTCAGCTCTGCAGGGACAGGTTCAGAGGTGGTTGACGCCACGCCAACTTAAGGCAGGAATGGTGGTTTGCGACAATGGCACCAACCTCCTCTCCGCCCTCCGACAGGGACAAATGACCCATGTGCCCTGTTTGGCTCACGTCCTTAACTTGGTGGTGCAGCGGTTCTTGGGCAGGTACCCGGGCTTACAGGATGTCCTGAGGCAGGCCAGGAAAGTCTGTGTGCATTTCCGCCGGTCATATAATGCCAGTGCTCGGCTGGCAGACCTCCAAAAGGAATTTGACCTGCCTAAGAACCACCTAATCTGTGACATGCCCACCAGGTGGAACTCAACGTTGGCCATGCTGCAGCGGCTGCACACGCAGCAGAGGGCCATCAATGAGTACCTGTGCGACTATGGCAGCAGGACAGGGTCAGGGGAGCTTGTTTTTTTTTCCCCACGCCAGTGGGCCATGATCGGGGATGCATGCACTGTCCTGTCACCATTTGAGGAGGCAATGAGAATGGTGAGCAGTGACAGTGCATGCATCAGTGACACTGTCCCTCTTGTTCACCTGTTGGAGCACACGCTGCGTGGAATAGTGGACAGGGCACTTGAGGCAGAACAGAGGTAGGAAGCAGGGCCGGACTATCCCGGTAGGCTGCCTGCCTTGGGGCTGCTTTGAGCTTCGGCTGCAGCTGCAGCGCTCTGCTCCCTCAATCTCTCATGTGTATAAGAGCTGGGTATGTGTTCGGCGGCCGCGCTGTTACAAGGCCCGCCCCCCTAGACCGGCTCGTGTGATAGTAGATTGAAGGTTCCACCTATCACACGAGCCGATCTAGGGGGGCGGGACCTTGTAACAGCGCGGCCGCCGAACACATACCCAGCTCCGTGATACAACGTGGGAGATGTCTCTGTGTGTCCTACAATGGTGAGCCTGCAATGGTGGGCACAGTGAGGCTGAATGCATGGGCATAGGCTGAAATGGTGGGCACGGTGAGGATGCAATGCTGGGAAAAGTGAGGCTGAATTCACGGGCACAGGCTGCAATGGTGGGCACAGTGAGGCTGAAGGCACGGGCATAGGCTGCAATGGTGGGCACAGTGAGGATGCAATGGTGGGCACAGTGAGGCTGAATTCCCGAGCACAGGCTGCAGTGGTGGGCACAGTGAGGCTGAATGCAAGGGCACAGGCTGCAATGGTGGGCACAGTGAGGCTGCAATGGTGGGCACAGTGAGGATGAATTCACAGGCACAGGCTGCAATGATGGGCACAGTGAGGCTGAATTCACGGGCACAAGCTGAATGCACGGGCACAGTGAGGCTGCAATGGTGGGCACAGTGATGCTGCATTCATGGGCACAGTGAGGATGCAATGGTGGGCACAGTGAGGCTGAATTCACGGGCACAAGCTGAATGCACGGGCACAGTGAGGCTGCAATGGTGGGCACAGTGAGGCTGCAATGCTGGGAAAAGTGAGGCTGAATTCACGGGCACAGGCTGCAATGGTGGGCACAGTGAGGCTGAAGGCATGGGCATAGGCTGCAATGGTGGGCACAGTGAGGATGCAATGCTGGGAAAAGTGAGGCTGAATTCACGGGCACAGGCTGCAATGGTGGGCACAGTGAGGCTGAAGGCACGGGCATAGGCTGCAATGGTGGGCACAGTGAGGATGCAATGGTGGGCACAGTGAGGCTGAATTCCCGGGCACAGGCTGCAATGGTGGGCACAGTGAGGCTGAATGCAGGGGCACAGGCTGCAATGGTGGACACAGTGAGGCTGCAATAGTGGGCACAGTGAGGCTGCAATGGTGGGCACAGTGAGAATGAATTCGCAGGCACAGGCTGCAATGGTGGGCACAGTGAGGCTGCAATGGTGGGCACAGTGAGGCTGCAATGGTGGGCACAGTGAGGCTGCATTCACGGGCACAGTGAGGATGCAATGGTGGGCACAGTGAGGCTAAATTCACGGGCACAAGCTGAATGCATGGGCACAGTGAGGCTGCAATAGTGGGCACAGTGATGCTGCATTCACGGGCACAGTGAGGATGCAATGGTGGGCACAGTGAGGCTGCATTCATGGGCACAGTGAGGATGCAATGGTGGGCACAGTGAGGCTGAATTCACGGGCACAGGCTGCAATGGTGGGCACAGTGAGGCTGCAATGGTGGGCACAGTGATGCTGCATTCATGGGCACAGTGAGGCTGCAATGGTGGGCACAGTAATGCTGCACTGACAGGCACAGTGAGGCTGAATTCACGGGCAAAGTGAGGCTGCAATGGTGGGCACAGTTAGGCTGCGTTCACAGGCATAGTGAGGATGCAATGGTGGGAACAGTGAGGCTGAATTCATGGGCACAGTAAAGCTGCATTTGATGGGCACAGTGATGCTGCTTTAATGGGCAGTGAGGCTGCAATGATGGGCACAGTGAGGCTGCATTCACAGGCACAGTGAGGCTGAATTCACAGGCACAGTGAGGCTGAATTGATGGGCACAATAAGGCTGCATTTGATGGGCACAATAAGGCTGCATTTGATGGGCACAGTGAGGCTGCATTTGTTCAGAACTGGTGAGGCTGCATTATTCTCCTGTATTCTCTCTGACCATCTCTTGTAGCATGTCTGCATTCTCTTACCATCTTTGGTATCATGTCCTCAGTCTCTAACCATCTCTTGTATCATGTCCGCAACCTCTGACATCTCCTGTATCATATCTGCAGTCTCTGAGGGAGTCTGAAGAGAAGTCAAGAATGGGAGCAGGATGGGGGTCGTGGGAGAAGTCAGACGTGTGTGGACTGTGGTGAGGAGACTATAGAATAAAACCAGAGCCACCGAGCTGGAGCCGACTGACTGAGCCCTGCACAGTGCACCTAAGAGGAGGTCAGTGACAGAACCGCCAGGCCAGTCTGAGGGGGGTCACTGATGTAAGGGGGGCGTGATTACGCTAATTTAAGGGGGCACTGATCTGATATAAAGGTTTCCCCCTTATATCAGTAACACCCTCCTTACCTTAGTGTATTCTTTCTGCAGAAGGTGGTCTCTGCTCAACAGAGTCCCCGCCCCCCCACGTTTTCGAGTTCATGGTGTCCCCCCTTGATGATTGACCACTTTCAACTGGAATTTGCTTTTATACATATATATAAAGCCCTATGTGCTTTCATATCTGCCCTATGTGTTTTAAACTACATGGTTTTCCCTTTCATGAACAAGAAAGTTATGCTGTTGGGCTGGTATATTAATGCTATGGGGCTGGTATGAAATTTTTTCCAGGGCTGGTTTTTATGCCCAGTCTGGCCCTGGTAGGAAGAGGAGGACTTCCTTAGCTCTCAAGACCCCCTTTATCCAGACAGTGTTCCTGCATGCCCACCGATCACACAGGAAGAGGACAAAGAGGAGGAGGAGGATTGTGTTAGCATGGAGGTGGAGCCTGGCACTCAGCATCAGCAGCAGTCTTTAAGGGATCATTTACAGTCCCAAGAAACCCATGGACTTGTACGTGGCTGGGAGGAGGTGGCTGCGGATCATGTCGTCCTTAGTGACCCAGAGGACTCCGGACCGAATGCCTCAGCAAACCTACGCTGCATGGCCTCCCTGATCCTGCAAAGCCTGCGGAAGGATCCTCCTATTCGTGGTATCAAGGAGAGGGCTCAATACTGGCTGGCAACCCTCCTTGATCCACGTTACAAGGGTAAGGTTGCGGACCTTATCTTGCCGTCGCAGAGGGAGCAGAGGATGAAACGTCTTCGGGAGGACTTGCAGAAAGGTCTGTGCAACGCATTCCCAGAGACTGGGAGGTTACAAACTCCTGTTCCTGGACAACGTGTTGCTGAGGCTTCGGTCAGTCAAAGAAGGAGCGGTGGAGAAGGTGGCCGTCTGACCGATGCGTTCAGACAATTATTTAGTCCGCAGCCTCAAGGTATGATCGGTTCCAGCAACCATCGCCAGCGTCTGTTTTACATGGTGCAGGAATACCTAGGGGCAAGATCTGACTTGGACATCTTTCCCACCGAAAATCCTCTGGGTTACTGGGTCTTCAGAATGGATCACTGGCCAGAGCTTGCACAGTATGCAATTGAGCTACTGGCCTGTCCTGCATCCAGCGTTCTTTCGGAACGCACATTCAGTGCTGCTGGAGGCTTTGTAACCGATCACAGGGTGCGTCTGTCCACCGACTCGGTCGATCGACTGACCTTCATAAAGATGAATCAGTCTTGGATCACAACCAGCTACCAAGCACCTGATGCTGATGTAACCGAATAATTTTTTTTGAAATGTCAGATCCCTTCAAAGACTGCCTATGCTGATGCTGAGTGACTATCCTGTTATGCTGAGTAATTATCCTCTTGCTCCTCAATGATCATGCTGATAGCTTGTAAGAACATTTTTGGTTCTGGGCGCCGCCACCAATGCCTAAGGCCCAATTTTTCAGCCCCTGTTTAACAGGGGCGTGTAATTACAATTTTTGATGCAATTCTTTGCAGCAGGGCTAGTTCCTGCGCTCCACCTAGAGTATCTGTGAGGGGTTGCAGTGTTGTGGCACCAGCACCAGTGCCTAAGGCCCAATTTTTCAGCCCCTGTATAACAGGGGCGTGTACCGTATTTATCGGCGTATAACACGCACTTTTTTCCCCTTAAAATCAGGGGGAAATCGTGGGTGCGTGTTATACGCCGATCCCTACTGTCTGTGTGCCAAAAAAGAGCGAGCGCCACCGAAAAAGAGCAAGTGCCACCGAAAAAAAACGAGCACCGCCGAAAAAGACAGAGCGCCGCCGAAAAAGACCGGGCCGAGTGCTCGGCTCCGCTCCCAGTCCCGCCGTTCCGCCTCCCTGCTGTCTCTGAGAGGATGAGGAGCGAGTGCTGCCGAAAAAGACCGAGCCGAGTGCTCGGCTCCGCTCGCAGTCCCGCCCAGTCCCACCCAATCCCGCCCAGCTCCTATGATGGACATGACACTCCGTCCAATGGCGGGACTGGGTGGGACTGTGAGCGGAGCCGAGCCGAGTACATAGTACACTCTTCTCGGTCTTTTTCGGCAGCGCTCGCTCCTCATCCTCTGAGACAGCAGGGAGGCGGGGCGGCATGACTAGCCGAGTACACAGGCTCTGTCTATCTCCAGCGGCAAATTTAAAGAATTAAATGCTGCAAATGGCACACGGCACTGGGCAAGGCTGCACTGGGCAAGGCTGCATATGACAATGGGCAAGACTGCATATGACAATGGGCAAGGCTGCATATGACAATGGGCAAGGCTGCACTGGGCAAGGCTGCATATGACAATGAGCAAGGCTGCAAATGGCACTTAGCAAGGCTGCAAATGGACAATGATCATTCTGCAATGATGGACAAGGCTGCAGATGGACACTGATGAGGCTGCATTGATTGTCATTTAAACGTAAGTTTTTTTCCTTAAACTTCTCTCCTAAAAGTTTTTTTTCCTTAAAATTCCCTCCTAAACTTGGGGTGCGAGTTAAATACGGTAATTACAGCAGCTGTGAATGATTTAAAGCGGAGTTCCACACAAAAATGGAACTTCCGCTTTTCGGAACCCTCCCCCCCTCCGGTGTCATTAAAAGTCAGCAGCTGCAGTATTTGTAGCTGCTGGCTTTTAATATTTTATTTTTTTTTGCGGTTTGGGTGGACTCCCTCTTTAAGCACTTGTTTGCCATGCCATTTATAAACATATAGACAAGTTTTTAACAAATGAAAACTTATCTGAGGTTTTAGTGATTAGGTTTTACATCTACTTTAAATGTTGTAAACCAGAAAAGGAGGTGTTATAATAAAACCTTGATCCCTTTTGCTTTTTTCATGACATTTCTTAGGTTAAGCAACAGCACCTATATTGAGCTATATATTGTCCACTGAAGTGGTGAAATGTTTCTGCCGCCTCCTGAAAATTTCCTCATTGCAGATTTCAACAGTTCTCAATTTTGTTTGGGTACAACGTTGCACGACTGCACAATTTTAGTTAAAGCGACGCAGTGCCATATCGCAAAAAAAAAAAATGGCCTGGTCATTAAAGGGGTAAATTCTTGGGGGGCGGCAGTGGTTTAAAAAAAATATATAAAAAAAAAAAATATCTATCTATCTATCTATCTATCTATCTATCTATCTATCTATCTATCTATCTATCTATCTATCTATCTATCTATCTATCTATCTATCTATATATATATATATATGTGTATGTATATGTATATATATTTATATATATATATATGCAGTATCTCACGAAAGTGAGTACACCCATCACATTTTTGTAAATATTTTGTTATATCTTTTCATGTGACAACACTGAAAAGAAATGACACTTTGCTACAATGTAAAGTAGTGAGTGTACAGCTTGTATAACAGTGTAAATTTGCTGTCCCCTCAAAATATCTCAACACACAGCCATTAATGTCTAAACCGCTGCCAATAAAAGTGAGTACACCCCTAAGTGAAAATGTCCAAATTGGGACCAAATAGCCATTTTCCCTCCCCGGTGTCATGTGACTCATTAGTGTTACAAGGTCTCAGGTGTGAATGGGGAGCAAGCATAGGTGTGCACAGCCTATTGCATTAACGTGTGCACAGAGGTGTATTTAGGTTTTGTGCTGCCCTAGGCCTGACTAAACTTGTGCACCCCCTAATTTAAATACGACCCACCCTTTCCTGTCAATGCCAAGCCCCTTCCTGTTTAAGACTCGCCCTGTCATCTGTAAACCACATCCTTTCCTCTTTAGGCCCCACCTTTTCTTTTTAGAGCTCCACCTCTTTCTCTATGTACATTAACCACCTCCCACCCGGCCATTGCACATAAACGGCCGGGTGGTCATTTCCTTGTCCTGAGTGGACGTTCAGGAACGTTCCTCAGAGCGAGTGCTCGCAGCATGGCCACAAGGCGCGCTGCGGCTTGGTCCTGTGATCATTATGATCACAGAATCCAGCTGAGCAGAGATCGGGATATGGGCGCTGTGATCGGCCCTCCCGATCACATGACGGCTGTGTCCAATCGCAGCCGTCACAATGTAAATAGAGACGCATGTCTCTGTGACAGTTCTCCCCGCCAAGCTCAGTGAGGGGGGGACTGCAGATCTGTGACAGCTCTCTGTGCGAGAATGATTTTACACAGAGAGCTGTTACAGATCACCCCACAAACAGTACACCAAGCACCACTGTCCCCATACACATGTCTGTGTCCCCATAAAACATCTGCCTGTCCCCCATCACTGCCAACACCAAATAAACACTGATTTGGGTTATTTTTACCAAAGAAATGTAGTAGCATCATTTTTGGTCAAAATTTATCAAAAGAAAATACTTATTTGCAAAATTTTATAACAGAAACTAAGAAAAATGCTTTTTTTAAAAAAAATGTTCAGTCTTTTTTTATTTGTAGCGTAAAAAATAAAAATCCCAGCAGTGATTAAATACCACCAAAGAAAAGCTCAATTTGTGTGAAAAAATGATAAAAATGTAATTTGGGTACAGTGTTGCATGACCGCGCAATTGTCATTCAAAATGTGACAGCGCTGAAAGCTAAAAATTGGTCTGGGAAGGAGGGGGGTGAAAGTGCCCAGTATTGAAGTGGTTAAAACTGGGTACCAAGTGCAGCCTCATCAGTGCCCATCAAAGCAGTCTCATCGGTGCCCATTAAAGCAGCCTCATCGGTGCCCATCAAAGCAGCCCCATCAGTGCCCATCAAAGCAGCCTCATCAGTGCCCATCAATGCAGCCTCATCAGTGCCCATCAAAGCAGCCTCATCGGTGCCCATCAAAGCTGCCTCATCGGTGCCCATCAAAGCTGCCTCATCAGTGCCCAGCAATGCAGCCTCATCAGTGCCCATCAAAGCAGCCTCATCAGTGCCCATCAAAGCAGCCTCATCAGTGCCCATCAAAGCAGCCTCATCAGTGCCCATCAAAGCAGCCGCATCAGTGCCCATCAAAGCTGCCTCATCAGTGCCCATCAAAGCTGCCTCATCAGTGCTCATCAAAGCTGTCTCATTAGTGCCCATCAATGCAGCCTCGTCAGTGCCCATCAATGCAGCCGCCCTAGGCCTGGGCCTTGTTGGCCTAGGCCAAAATACAGCACTGGGTGTGCACCCCAAAGCTCAAACACACACTACTCACATCACTCACCATGTTCATTCCGAAAGGGAAGGGGCTGATAAATACATATTTACCGGCCCCTTCCATCACTCATCATAAAACATCTTCGCAGCAACAGTCGGCAGGAGAGGAGAAAATTCAGAAGTGGAGGGTTTACTTACACTTTAAGTGTGTTGTCACATGAAAAGATGTGAGGGGTGTACTCCCTTTTGTGAGATACTGTATATATATATACATCATAAAAAATACAAAAAATGAGAATTTTTTTTTTTTCGTACTGTCACCAGTCAGTGTCCTTGATCACCGCCACACCCATTATATGATTATGCACATGGTGACCGTACATAAAAAAAAAAAAAATAATAATAATAATTTCTTATTTTCCAAAAAAAATGACAAAAAATGCCACTTACTAAATACCCTGGACTGTCTACATTCCAAAAATGGGTCATTTGTTTTTTTTTTGTACTGTCCTGACATTTTTGGGCCTCAAAAAATGAGAGAACTTAAAACTGAACTTCAATCATTTCCTTCAGGAACTTTTCATCTAATAAATCTTCTGCCCTTGTTGTTTTAACTTTGGATAATAAATCTTTTTTTCTGCCAGTAAATACCTTATACAGCCCACTTCCTGTTTCTTGTCTGGTAAAAAGCCTAGGCTTATGACATCATGCACAGCTCTCTCTCTCACTCTTGTGAGAGTTTGCCAGGAAAGGGGGGGGGGGTGAGTCAGTGAGAGCTGCAGAGCTGGAGGTGTGCCTCTGTGTGTCTGTGTAAATCCAGGAAGTAAACAGGCAGCAGCTTCAGCTGCCCACAGTTAAAATGGTTGCAGCCAGACTTAGTGGAGGGAGATTTATGCAGCATATTTGGCAAGTACAGAATCACAGTATATATAGAATAATATGCAAAGTGGTTGGAGGGAAGCTTCAGAATGGCAAAGATGTTTTTATTACAAATTATGTGAGCAGACTGCAGTTCCTCTTTAAGTACATCAGAGTTGATCAATTTTCGTATAGATCCAGGGGCGTAACTAGAAATCACAGGGCCCCATAGCAAAATGTTGTATGCCCCCCCCCCACACACACACACACAAAAAAATGGCAGGGCTTAAATGGCGTGGTTCGAGTCTGAGATGAAAGAAAGAAAGAAAGAAGGAAAGAAAGAAAGAGATCATACACCACAATAGCAATATATGTATTCCAGAAAGTTTAACAATCAACAGATAAAGATACTCCAAACACCTGGTGTTGGTGCTTCAATCACCCTCACCTGTGCCCAATGCAGCGTGACCAGTGCCCAATGTGGCCTGTGTGTTCCTAATGCAGTCTGGCCTGCCCGCGCCCAATACAGCCTCACCTGTGCCCAATACAGCTTCACCTGTACCCAATACTGCCTCACCTGTGCCCACTTGTGCCCGATACAGCCTCACCTGTGCCAATGCAGCCTCACCTGTGCCCAATACAGCCTCACCTGTGCCCAATGCAGCCTCCCCTGTGCCCAATGCAGCCTCACCTGTGCCCAAGACAGTCTCACCTGTGCCCAAGACAGCCTCACCTGTGCCCAATGCAGTGTGTCCAGTGCCCAATGCAGCGTGTTTAGTGCCCAATGCAGCGTGATTTGCCTGTGCCCAATGCAGCATGTCCAGTGCCCAATGCAGCTTCACCTGTAACCAATGTGGCCTGCCTGTTCCCAATGCAGCATGGCCTGCCCGAGCCCAATACAGCCTCACCTGTGCCCAATACTGCCTCACCTGTGCCCAATGCAGCCTCACCTGTGCCCAATACTGCCTCACCTGTTCCCAATGCAGCCTCACCTGTTCCCAATGCAGCCTCACCTGTTCCCAATGCAGCCTCACCTGTGCCCAATGCAGCCTCACCTGTGCCCAATGCAGCCTCACCTGTGCCCAATGCAGCCTCACCTGTGCCCAATGCAGCCTCACCTGTGCCCAATGTAGCCTCACCTGTGCCCAATACTGCCTCACCTGTGCCCAATGCAGCATGACCCGTGCACAATGCAGACTCACCTGTGCAGAGAAAGAGGCGAGCCATTGGCGGAACTACCAGGGAGGATGAGGAATGCATACTGTAGCCCTCAAATGGATGTTGGCGAGCATGGGGCTGCCTCAGAGTGGGGGGGGGGGGGCGAGCACCGCCCGCATGGTCCCCCAGCCAGGGAAAGTGAGGAGAGGAAGAGGCAAGCTGTCTACGAGCAGAGAGATGGTCCACTGTAATAGCTTTCATTAGAATTTCCTGTGTTCCCAGGGTTCACCGTCACATAGCCCCACCTCTTGGCCCGGCGCCTTTGATGACGTCACTTGTCACATGGGACCTGTGTTCTGTCTATCAAAGGCGCCGGGCCAAGAGGTAGGGCTATGTGACGGTGAGCCCCGAGAACACAGGAAATTCTAATGAAAGCTATTACAGCGGACCATCTCGCTCTCTAGTCGTAGACAGCTTGCCTCTTCCTCTCCTCACTTCCCCTGGTGCTCGCCCCCCGCAGTATGCATTCCTCATCCTCCCCACAGGCCCCTCTCGGCTGCGGGCCCCATAGCGCCCGCGTGGCTCGCTATGGTGGTAGTTCCGCCAGTGGATATATCCCATAGTTTGTGGACTGTATAACTTTCCTACAGAGTAAATAATATACAGTGATTGGGTAATTTTCACCAAAAAATGTAGCAGAATACATTTTGGCCTAAATTTATGAAAAAAAAAGATTATTTATGTGCAAAATTTTATAACAGAAACAAACAAAAATGTGTTTCTTTTCAAAATCTTCTGTCTTTTTTTAGTTTCTTTAGCAAAAAATAAAAAACCCAGTGGTGATTAAATACCACCAAAAGCAGGCTCTATTTGTGTGAACAAAATGATACAATTTTGGTTTGGGTACAGAGTAGCATGACTGCGCAATTGTCATTCAAGTGTGACAGCGCTGAAAATTTGCCTGGGCAGGAAGGGGGTAAAAGTGTCCGGTATTGAAGTGGTTAACCCATTTTAAATTAAGTTACCCATTTTACACACTGTAATGCAGTTTGACAGCTGATCGTCATGACTGACTGTTGTGGTGATCACATATTCGGGACCCATGCTGAGTGATTCCTGATTATTAGACCAGCGGTTTCATTTCTAAAATAGAACAAAAGCAATAATGTAAGAAATGCGGTCAGGGACGGGTTATGTAAATTTGATGGTAGAATGATTACTGATATCAGATGATGTGATTGCAACTTCCTGACCGCCAGTGATTTCATGCACTGTAAGCTCTACAGTTTGCAGAACTTAGTGTGATAAATGCTCTGATATTGAGACAACAGAACAGAAAGTCCACAGCTGCTCAAATAATCTCTTCTTCAATCACACATCGCTCTACAGAAGAAGACCACACCAAGGTCCCCACCTAGCAGATAAAGAACAGGAAAATGAGGTGACAGGAAGGGCAATGTCACTAGAACTGTGCAGATATCAGGGTCAGAACCAGATGTACACAGTATGAATTCCTTAAGATGTAAGACATGCTACATGGGTGTGATACTATCCAGTCCGCATCACTAAGGAACATTTCCAACACTGTTCATTCTATGCCAAAAATAAATGCCCTGTCCCTTTTATATGGAGGAATAAAAATGCGGACCATGACCCTAAGAACACCATCTCTACAGTCAAGCACGGAGATGGAAACATGCTTTGGGGCTATTCCTCTGCTAAAGGTACAGGCCGACTTTGCCACATTAAGGGGCCAATGGATGGGGCTGTGTATTGTAAAATCTTGGATAAAAACCTTCTTCCCTCAGTCAGAACACTGAAGATGGGCCGTGGAAGGGTCTTCCAGCATGACAATGACCCAAAACACACAGAAGCACATTAAGGTCATGAAGTGGCCTAGTCAGTCTCCAGACCTTAATCCTATAGAAAATGTATGGAGGGAGCTGAAACTTCAAGTTGCCAAGAGACAGCCAAGAAACCTTAAGGATTTAGAGGAGATCTGTAAAGAAGAGTGGACCAAAATCCCTCCTGGGATGTGTGCAAACCTGGTCACCAACCACAAGAAATGTCTTACCTCTGTGCTTGCCAACAAGGGTTTTCTCCACCAAGTCATGTTTTGCTTGGGGATCAAATACTTATTTTACTCACTGAACTGCAACTTAAAGGGGTGTTCCGGCCGCAATGTTTTTTTAAAAAAAATCATCAGCTACAAACACTGTAGCTGCTGACTTTTAATAAGGACACTTACCTGTCAAGCGAGCCCGCGATGTCAGCCCCCCGAGGCCGATCCGTCCATCGGATCGGCGGCCGGCGCCGCCATCTTAACGAAGGGAAACAGGCAGTGGAGCCTTGCGGCTTCACTGCCTATTTCCTACTGCGCATGCGCGAGTCGCATGACGCTTTGTGAATGGCACCGTTGTGTTCTGGGACACACACATGTCCCAGAGGCCATGGGGGCGCTCGCCGAAGGGGAGGAAGTGCCGCGGAATAGGAAGAGGCAGATTAGGAAGACTGCCTAGCAACAGGGGTTTCTGGTAAGTTAAAAAAAATTTTTTTTTGCAAATTTTATTTTTTATTTTTTTAAGAATATTAATGCAATTTTTTTTTAGGGTGGCCCTCCGCTTTAACCCCTTCCCGACCGGCGCACTCCGATGTACGTCGGCAGAATGTCACGGCTGGGCAAATGGACTTACAGGTACGTCCATTTGAATTCCCCGCCGTGCCATTGCGTGCGCACGCCAGCTGGGAGCTCCGTGAGTCGGGTCACGGGTCCCGTGGACTCGATCGCCGTGGGGATACCCGCGATCGCCTCACGGAGAGGACGAACAGTGAGATGCTGATGTAAGCAGCATCTCCCCGTTCTGCCTAGTTACAAGTGTCACTGATCACAGCTCCCTGTAATCGGGAGCAGTGATCAGAGTAATGACACTGCTAGCCCATCCTACTACAGTTAGTAATCACTCCCCTAGGACATACTCAACCCCTCCCTGCCCCCTAGTGGTTAACCCCTTCACTGCCAGTGTCATTTACACAATAATCAGTGCATTTTTAATCGCACTGATCGCTGTATAAATGACAATGGTCCCAAAAATGTGTCAAAAATGTCCGACATGTCCGCCATAACGTCGCAGTCACAATAAAAATCGCTGATCGCCGCCATTACTAGTAAAAATTATTATTAGTATTATTAATAAACATGCCATAAAACTATCTCCTATTTAGTAAACGCTATAACTTTTGCGCAAACCAATCAATAAACGCTTATTGCGATTTTTTTTACCAAAAATATGTAGAAGAATACGATCGGCCTAAACTGAGGAAAAAAAATGTTTTTTTATATATTTTTGGGGGATATTTATTATAGCAAAATGTAAAAAATAATGCGTTTTTTTCAAAATTGTTGCTCTTTTTTTGTTTATAGCACAAAAAATAAAAATCGCAGAGGCGATCAAATACCACCAAAAGAAAGCTCTATTTGTGGGGGAAAAAGGACGTCAATTTTGTTTGGGAACCACGCCGCACGACCGCGCAATTGTCAGTTAAAGCGACGCAGTGCCGAATCGCAAAAAATGCTCTGGTCAGGAAGGGGGTAAAATCTTCCGGGGCTGAAGCGGTTAAGTTATAGCATTTGTTTTATGTCTTTTTTTTCTGGATTTTTCTGGATTTTTGGTTGATATTCTGTCTCCATCATTTAAAATACATCCTTCATTTCTTTGTAAGTGGGCAAACTTACAAAATCTGCAGGGGATCAAATAATTATTTTCCCCACTTTATACATGTACAGTACATAGTTGAACATTTGTCAAAATGTTGAACACACAATAAAAGTGCTTCAACCAACTGTATACAGCTCATCAACCGCATTGCACCCAGGGGAATTTCTATTGTATAGGTTCTTCAATTATGATTGCTGGTATCACTCCTGTTTTCCATTCTGTTGCAACATACTTTCAACTTGACAGTATAAACACATTTTTCCACTAGATGGCAGTCTTTCTCTTTCACATCATTTTGGTCATTGATTTAGCTTAGCAGAACAAGAATCAACGTCTGGACCAGTCTAGTTGCTCAGTGTTTCTCAAGCTTTTTTAATTTCAGGGCACCAAAATCTAAAATGGGGTCCCTCATTACATCAGAAGTCCCCCTTTCACATCAAAGTCCCCCATTCACATCAGACTCCTTGGTCTTTCCCGCCTTGCACATCAGAGTCCTCAGTCCCACTATTTCACATCAGAGTCTCAGTCCCCTCTTCCACATCAGGGTCCTCAGCCCCCTCTTTCACATCAGAATCCTGAGCCCCCCACTTTCACACCAGAATTCTAGGTCCCCGTTTTGCAACAAGGTCATCAGTCCACCTATGGCGGGTTAGCAAACCCCCTCCCCCCCAATCAAAATTTAGATTTAGAAAAAATCTTATTAAGTTTGTTAGATCTTTGTTAGATCAGGTTGAATCAACCGTTGTATGCGTTGGATCTCACACAGAAGAAGTAACATTAACATATTAACAGTTATTTGCTGAAGGGGATAACCTGTCATCACCCCCCCCCCCCCCAAAAGTTTACCAAAGAGTTAATTTGGAAGATATTTGTTATATCCGGTAAGATCAAGTGGTTTTAAAGTCAGATCCCACATGATTAGAGACTTATTAAGTGATTAATGAGGGGGGCTGGCCCCCCCTTATCAAATTTTCTGGCCACAAATCATTCAGGTTAATAGATATGAGGTATTAGTGGTTTTAATATTAGATCTCACATAATTTCAGAGATATTCCCTATAAAAATAGAGATATTAGGTGGTACATAAGGACGGGCTGGCCCCCCCTTATCAAATTTTCTTGCCAAAAATCATCCCGGCTAATAGATTTTAGTTAGATCCGGTAAGATCAAGTGTTTTTAATATTTGATTATTCTCAATTATAGGGATACTTGATAGGAATGCACGGATATCCATACTAATGTCTATATTGGAGCCGATAATGAGCATTTTCACGTGAACCGGTGAGGAGTGCCATTGAGCATACCGAGGTATGCTGAAATTATGTGGGTGCGTCCAAGCCCAGCGAAGCCTGAAGCACAGTGCCAGAAGCCAGAGAGAAACTTCTGAGGGCCCCCGGTGAAGGAGCCAACCGGGTGCCCACCTACAGTAGCTGGCTCCAAAACCAATGACGCAAAGAGACAGCAGCGGAAGTCCAAACCCTTGCAGAGGGCCCCCCGTTGTTGCCTCCAAGCAACCCAGTGTCCTGTTTCCTTTGACACATGCTTCCCGGTATTGGAGAGTCAGTGCACACCAGAGTCCCAGAACTTAGCGTAGACTTAAGCCCAATCAGAATCTCCACAAGAGAGGAGCGCAGATACAAGCCACCGAACAGGCCAAGGCCACCACTTCCCTTATGCTCCCTGACAAGCTGGTGGGACCTTCTCCTGTTCCAATCCAAGTAAAGGGAATCTACACCAAGGCCCTTCTGGATACTGGAACTCAAGTGACCCTTCTCTACAGAGACTTCTATGACAGGCACCTCAAGCACCGGTCATTGCAGAAATTGGAAGAGCTGGAGATATGGAGCATTGGGACTCAGAACTTCTTCTATGATGGCTATCTACCAGTCTAGCTGACCTTCAATCCCTCTGTGGCTGGAAAAGCCGAGACTTTTGACACTCTGGGAGTGGTCTGTCCTCACCCACCAGGGGCCAGTAACAGTTCTCTCATCATAGGCCAATGCTGATCTTGTCAGAAGGCTTTTGACACCTCTTGTTCTGGAGCTGTGCACTTCAGCTACAAGTGTACACCCCATGCTGAAACAAGCCTACCAGTGCCTGGTACAAGGCCCCAGCTGAAGGAGTGGGAAAGATCTGGCGCTTGGACTTGTGTGAGAAGGTGTTACAGCCTGGTGCAGTGGCCTGTTTACGAGCATCTGTCAAGCTAAATTAGAAGCAACCAGGCCCTTTCATTGTCCTTGAAGCAGACAGACAGAGAGAAGACATGGGAGTGGAGATAATTGCCAAGGTGGTTTCAACCAAAGGGTTGCAAAGAAGTCAACAAAAGATCTTGGTTAGTGTCTGCAACATAACAGCCTTGCCAGTGAAGATGCCCACTCAGATGTTGCTGGGACAAGTGAATCCGGCCACCCCAGTTCCACCATCTGATTTGTTGGGGGAGCAAAGGATGGGATCTCTGTGGAGGAGTTCTATCCGAAGATTACTCCTCTTTCGACCTGAATGGAAACAAAGGGCCAAGACTCAGCTCCTGAGATGGCAGGCTGCATTCTCCAAGAGTGAATTCGATGTGGGGTGTGCAAAAAGTGCCCAATACCAGATCCGTCTCTTCGAGTGCATAAGCGGTTCAGGGAAAGAGTTATACTGATTCATTTAAGGGACTTGGAGGATCTGCATGAACAACTGGCAGAGTTGAAGAGGGCAGGTATCATCTGAGAGTCCCAGAGTCCATACACTTCCCCAATAGGAGTGGTACAGAAGAAGAATGTGTCGCTGAGGCTGTGTATTGACTACCGGACGGTGAACCGAAGGACCATTCCCAACCAAAATACCACCCCAAGGATAGAAGATGCCTTGCAGAGCCTGTCAGGGGCAAAGTGGTTAGCGTGCTGGATTTGAAGAGTGGGTATTACCAAATCCCCATGCACCCTGAGGATCGGGAGAAGACCACTTCTTTGAATTCAACTGTATGCATCAAGGCCTGTCTGGTGCCCCAGCCACCTTCCAAAGACTAATGGAGAAGACCGTGGGTGACATGAACCTGATCAAGGTGTTGGTGTACTTAGACAACATTATTTTTTTCAGAAACACCCTGGAAGAGCACGAAGAGCGTCTGGAGAAGGTCTGAAGAGACTCCATGATGAGGGGGTTGAAGCTGTCTCTGGAAAAGTGCCAGTTTTATCAACCTTGAGTCAACTACCTTGGTCACATTGGGTCTGCCGATTAAGTGCCCACCAACCCCTGGAAGCTGGAAGCTGTCACCTCCTGGCTGAGGCCTACCAGTGTGACTGAGCTTAGGTCATTTCTGGGATTCTGCTCTTATTACAGAAGATTTGTCAAGGGATTCGCTAAGACCCTGATCTGGCGAAGCCTGTCAGACCAGCTGGAGGGCCCAGAAAACCCCGACAGTCCATTCAGGAACAATGGACTCCGAAGTGTGAAGAGGCTTTTAAGCAGCTGAAGTGAAGCCTAACAACCGCTCCAGTCCTGGCCTATGCAGATCCAACCAAGCCATACGAGCTACACTTTGATGCCAGTTGAGTTAGGTAAGAGGGTGCTATATCAAGAGCATGAGGGCCATCTACGGCCTGTTGCCTACGTGAGTCGGAACTTGGCCCCTGCCGAGAAGAACTACCCCATGCACAAACTTGCGTTCCTGGCCTTGAAGTGGGCGGTGGTGGATAAGCTCAAGGGGATTACCTGTATGAAGTGGAGTTCGTGATCAAGACCGACAACAATCCTCTCACCTATATCCTCACTACCACCAAGTTGGACGCCACGGGTCACAGATGGTTGGCTGCTCTACCAGGGTTTATTTTCAGCCTGAAGTATCGACCAGGGTCGGAAAACAAGACGCGGCTGCTTTGTCAAGAATTTAAACGCATTGTATGGTGTGCCCCACAAATATGTTCTTGTATATTGCAATAGGCCCTGACCAGGTCTTTTGGGCTGGAGCACCCCTCCCCCTCCTCGTTACCTCTTATTTAGTGGCCACCAGTGTATAGGATGTATCCCCTTCAGTTCTCCCACATAGAGGAGTTCAGCTCCCATGGTTGAGACAAAGGATCTTCCATTCTATTACTAGAGTAGGACCCACTAATTCGGGGTACTTTGTCGCAGTAAGTGGGCTTAGCACTATATGACCATATAGTGTGACCAAACCCCCGTATTTTTTGAATATGTTCAGGTGTTTTTAACTAGCCCTGCAGGAAATGTCATTCATGTATGTGTGCGCTGGAAAATATTTTGTACTGTTTGTAGGTCTTATAGCAGCACCATCTTGAATTTAAACGCATTGTATGGTGTGCCCCCCAAATATGTTCTTGTATATTGTAATAGGCCCTGACCAGGTCTTTTGGGCTGGAGCACCCCTCCCCCTCCTCATTACCTCTTATTTAGTGGCCACCAGTGTATAGGATGTATCCCCTTCAGTTCTCCCACATAGAGGAGTTCAGCTCCCATGGTTGAGACAAAGGATCTTCCATTCTATTACTAGAGTAGGACCCACTAATTCAGGGTACTTTGTCGCAGTAAGTGGGCTTAGCACTATATGACCATATAGTGTGACCAAACCCCCATATTTTTTGAATATGTTCAGGTGTTTTTAACTAGCCCTGCAGGAAATGTCATTCATGTATGTGTGCGCTGTAAAATATTTTGTACTGTTTGTAGGTCTTATATAGACTAAACTAAGGGGACAAGGGAAGTGGAAACAAGTAACACCAGTGTATGGTCAAGTAATTAGATGACCAATGATTATGTAGATAAATACATTGTAGCTGTAACTGGGAACTACATAAAGTAAAAAGAGGGGAAGCACCCGGTTTACAGATCCGGGTAAGGAGTTACTTTAACTACTGAGTTGGAAAGTGTATCAATAATTTGGCTATCTGTATTTACCAAAAAATATAAATGTCTTTATTGAATAATTTAAACAAACAACAGTTGATTATATCGTGCAACAACCTTGTTAAAAAACTGGAATGGTTTGAATGCAATTAGGTCCACCAGGGCCCAATTGCTTCATGTATGATTGTTAACTGGCCAGACAGAAAAAAACGCCCATACAATACAGTGAACGAAAAACATATAACACTCAACGTTGATCAGCGTCCGGACGCAATAGGATCTTGCTAGTTGTCGCCTGGTTGTGATGAATTTATTGAATTAATTTGGTGGTTAATGGGATATTACATCCCGTGTAAACCAAATAAACCAGTTGACAACAGGAAAGATCCTTGGAGATTGTGGAAGTGGATGCGGGGAGAGGGGAACAGTTGTTTAAATAGTTAAATAATTTATGCTGGATGATGCTTATTGTTTGGACTGTTAGATAACAGTGCTTTACTTGGTGCCAAAAAGCAGTAGAAGTCCAGATGATGAACTGTCCCGTTGGTTTATACCAGATAGGAGGACATTTAGTTGATACAGTATAACTAATGGTAACAATCCATATAAAGGATCCAAGCAACAGTCACTGATAACATTAGCTTAAAAGGCAAGATGAGCACTTAAATAAGTGAAAGTGAAAGTGATAAAGCTTTACCGTTCGTGATTCTGCTTGGTTAACACTGTCTCCTCTGGGTACCTATTGAGGGTGGATCGTTCGTCAAGTTGCCCTTTTAAATAGGACGGAGGTTTGTTGGTAAGTGCTGCTGGTAGTTCAGCGTCTAGGACAGGAGGGATAGCGGGAATTTCCTAATGGTTAGCCGCATAATCTACCTCCTTCTTGGTCCGATATTGTGGAAGCCATCCGGCGCTCACTGTCATAGGATTCCCGGTGGTAGGTGTATGGCCTGTGTAGTACGTACACTGCCGGTGAATGGTGAGGCGATCTGTCTTTCCAAGTGCCGGGTCTAACAGATGGGGCAGGCTGATACGACTTGACGAGCGACTGCAGCTGTCTCCGCATCACTCCTCGCACTCAGATCGTGGCGTCCGTGACGTGTCGGCGTTGATGACGTCAACGCGTTTCGCTATTGCCTTTAGCGTAGCTTCATCTCGGACGATGAGCAGCACCATCTTGAATTTAAACGCATTGTATGGTGTGCCCCCCAAATATGTTCTTGCTTTGTCAAGAAGGCCCCATTTTTCCAGAGACCCTCCAGAAGAATAGGCCCAGCTGACACCTGAAGGGGTACAAGCCTTATCTCAAGAAGCAGAACATCAAGCTGGAGGAGGATCAAGGGCCAAAGACGTTGGAGTGTCAGCCGCTGGTGTCCCCAGATGTTATTGCAATGTCACCCAAGTCGGGGATGAAGGTCTGCCCAAGCTGTCAAAGACCTGCAGAGGAACCAGTTGGAGGACCCTCTCTGTAGCTTGGCATTGAAGGCCTTGGAGAGCCAACGCCCTGATTTGCTCCTCACTGACTCCCCGAAGGAAGCCCGTTTGCTGCACCAAGAGTGGGATCGGTTTCAGGTGCACCAAGGGGTGGTCTACCGCAGGGGCCCCTCTGACAATTCCAAAGAAAAATGGCAGCTATTTCTACCTGAAAAACATAGGGAGACATTATTAACTGCCCTACATGACAACCATGGCCACCCAGGGCCTGAGAGGACTTTTCACCTGGTGAAGGACCAGTTCTACTGGCCCTGCATGCGGGCTGAAGTTGAGGGCTATTGCCACTCCTGCATCAGATGTATCCAAAGGAAGACTCTGCCTCACCAAGATGCCCCAATGGGCCATTTTCAGAGTCAGGGACCCATGGAGCTGTGTGTGCATTGACTTTCTGTGCTCGGAGCCTGATCTGAGCGGGCAGGAAAATATCCTGGTAGTGAATGAACATTTAACTCGGTATGCCCAAGTGTTTTCCACGAGGGACCAACAAGCATCCACGGTGGCCAAGATCTTCATGGAGAAATTCTTTGTGCACTATGGTCTGTCCCAACTAATCCACTCTGATCAAATAAGAGATTTTGAGAGTAGTCTCATCAAGAGATTTTTAGACCTGTTGGGCATCAGGAAGTCTAAAACCACCCCGTATTATTCTTAAGGAGATCCTCAACCAGAGAGATTCAATCGAACCCTCCTGGACATGCTCAGGACTCTAAATTCAGAACAAAAGCAGCACTGGAGCAAGCATATAGTGGCTATTGTGCATGCTTATAACAGCACCGCCAATGATGCCACAGGTAACTCTCCCTATAGTTTGATGTTCAGACGGTAGGCCCGTCTGCCAGTAGATTTGGCCTTCGGCACACCCCTCGACCATACCTCAGCAACTTCCCACAGAGGGTATGTGGATTGCCTGCGGAGGCGTCTGAAGACAGCTTATGATAAGGCTCAAGCTGCCTCATATTCCCAAGGACAGAGAAACAAAATAAACTTTGACCTCAGGGTACGAGTGCAGGACCTACAGCCGGATTACAAGGTACTGCTGAGAAACCTGGGTGTCCCTGGAAAGGACAAGTTGGCTGACCACTGGAAGTCGCAGCCCTATGTCGTTTGCAAGCATCTGCCAGGACTCCCAGTATATCAAATCTGGCCAGAAGGAAGCACAGGCCCGCTGAAGACTTGGCATCGCAATCTTCTGTTGCCTCTGTCAGAGGCAGTTCGCGTGCCACCACAGCCAGATTTACAGTCCACACCCACAGCCTCTCAAAGATCCTGGCCAGTGACTAGATCTCAGTCTGTACCCCTTGCTGAAGAAGATGAAAACAACAAGGATGAAGAGAAAGATTGTCTGTGTCCGTCTCAATTGCCAGGGCCTGCCAACCCCCCTTCTTCTCCTCTCAATGTGACTGACAACGGGATTCTCAGGCCAGAGGCTCCTGAGTTTGTACCTCAAAGTCCACCTTTTGAAGAGTTGGAAGACCCTCAATCTTCCCTGCTGAAGCTGATATGCAGGAAGAAGAAGAGACCAGTGTGCCTGTAACCCCAGAACCTAAAGAACAGCGGGAGCCAAGGGTTATTCACCCGCCCCAAAAGACTAACATATGATACTTTGGGTGAAAGCTCTGAGGTGGTCGTTCTCATTGCAAAAAGGACTCTTGAAGCAACTGACCCTTCCACCGCAGATTTTGGTGGTGGACAATCCCAACTCACCCCCTGACACATCTAGCTGGGCCATTCCAGTTAAAGTGGCCTGTAGGCAGGACAACCTCCCATCCTATGCTAATTGGTGGGAGGTTCCTCTGCCAGGGTTTTATACAGATGTAAATTGTATGGTTTCCTTTGCACACTAACATGATTTTTTTTCTGTGTGTATATCAAAAGCATGTAACAGGTCATAGATTCTTTACCTCCTTTGGCGGACCAAATGTTCTTTGGTGGGGGGAGTGTGTAGCGGGGGCTGCTCTGTCACCCATGGTCCCGCACCTGCCCGCCAGAGTCCGCCCGGCTGAATAAACACTGACACAGGCACTCACTGAGGGAGAGAGCACGCCTGTCAGTCCCTGCGGAGGATTTCTCCCCCTCCGTCTCCTCTTCCTTGAGTGACGAGCGACGCTCACTCACAGCCATCCGCCCATTCTGCTCTCTTCTCTGTGTACCTATTGACAGGGAGAGTGAGCCAATCAAGCAGCAGCAGAGGACCATGGGACTTGAAGTCCCATCACAAAATGGCCCCATTGGTTTCTACAAGGGGCGGAACTATCAAACCCAGCCTGCTTTGCAAGAAGGGGGGCTAGCTAAAGACTCCAGCTTGTTGGCCTGGGGAGAGATCACCATGAGGCAGGGAGATGAACGGAGGTGTGAGCAGAGACTACACGCACCCGCTGAAGAACCGTCCAAAGAAGGTTCCAGAGACCATCCAGAGATAGTTGAAGATGGGGGCGGAAGCCCGTCCTTATGTACCACCTAATATCTCTATGTTTATGTGGAATAACTCTGAAATAATGTGGGATCTAACGTTAAAACCACTTGATCTTACCGGATCTAATGAATATCTATTAGCCTGAATGATTTTTGGCCAGAAAATTTAATGTGGGGGGGGGGGGGGGCAGCCCGTCCTTATGTACCACCTAATATCTCTAATTTTATGTGGAATATCTCTGAAATGATGTGAGATCTAATATTAAAACCACTTGATCTTACCGGATCTAACGAATATCTATTAGCCTGAATGATTTTTGGCCAGAAAATTGCATGTGGGGGGGGGTCAGCCTGTCCTTATGTACCACCTAATATCTCTATTTTATGTAGAATATCTCTGAAATTATGTGAGATCTAACGTTAAAACTACTTGGTCTTACCGGATCTAATGAATATCTATTAGCCTGAATGATTTTTGGGCAGAAAATTTTATAGGGGGGGCGCCAGCCCCCTCATTAATCACTTAATAAGTCTCTAATTTTGTGAGATCCAATGTTAAAACCACTTGATCTTACCAGATCTAACAAATAGCTTCCAAAATAGCTATTTGGCCAATTTTTTGATAGGGGGGGGGGGCTGATGATGGGTTAGCCCCCCCCCCAGCAAATAACTGTTAGTATTGCTTTTTCTGTGTGAGATCTAATGCAAACAATGGTTAGACACACTCATTATTGTCCTTTGCTAGGTCAGAAACCACCTAACCAGGGCTGCTGATAAGGGCCCAGTACAGCCAGCTCTCATGCACTGGGCCCGGGACCCATCATTTCAAAAGGGGGGCCGGCACCTGCTGAGTAGGAGGGCCAGCTGTAAAGTGTTATTGCAGACACCGATCTTCTTCTGCCTCCCCCTGCAGCGCTGACAGTCTCCCCTCCTCCTCCTTCCCCCTGCTGCACTGCAGGGGGATTGGTTCTAGTACATGCGCCGCTTCCATCTGCTTTCCGGGCCCCCCTGTGTGCCCCTTTCCCTGGCAGTGCTTCTGGCTTCCCACTCTCCTGCCGGCAGCTGCTGCAGGTACATAGATGGATGTTTCATGATGGAGAGCAGGGAAAGGAGCCGGTAAATATGTCATTGTCTGGCCCCTTCCTTTCCTGAATGAACACAGTGAGTGATCAGTACCAATCACTAATAAAGGAGAGACCGGTAAAGGCGGTGGCAGGAGGGGGCTGTGATCCCCTTCTGCCACCTGTAAAAGTCACCCAATGGCTTTGTAGCCACTAGGATTACTTTTACTTTGTGCAGAATCGCTGGGGCTAGAAAATGATATCTCGAACATTGCTGCAGATGCAGTGATGACTGAGATATCACCCTTCAAATCCAGCAACGTACTAGTACGTCTCTGGACGGGAAGCCATTAAAACATTAAAGTGGCTGTAAAGCCTTAAGGTTTTTCACCTTAATTTATTCTGTGCTGCAGCTCCCCCCCACACCCCCCTTTTTCTTACCTGAGCCCGATCCGATCCAGTGATTTGCACGAACGCAGCGCCTCCAGCCACTGTCACTCTCCTCTTTGGACAGATTGATAGCAGAGGGAGCCATTGGCTCCTGCTGCTGTCAATCAAAAGCTGTGACATGGGAGTGGGGAGCGGGACCGAGTCCTGATGTATGTTTCAATGGACGCAGCAGCGGGACTCGGGAGCGAGCCTGCATGGGTGCTCCATGGAAAGCGGCACCAAGTCAAGAGAAGGAGCCAGGAGTGCCTGCGGGGGACACCAGAAGATGGGGATCGGGGCTGGTCTGTGCAAAACCACTGCACAGAGCAGGTACGTATAGGCATGTTTGATTTTTTTTTTTTTTAAATCGTAGGTTTACAATCACTTTAAAGTATAACTAAATGTTCAACTTTTTTTAGTGTTGGATAGAGTGGAGGGAGAGTAGATCCCCTATCAGGTTTTTATTGCTGTCTGTGGCCCCTTTAGGGAGATTCACTCCCTCTATTTGTCCTGTTTACCGTTTTTACCGAGAGTGACAGTGAAAGAAAATTCCAAACGTTGGGCTGTCACCAGAACACTTGCTGCCTATACATCTGAAGCCGACATCCTGCCATTCAGAAATATTGATCCAACATAACCACTCATGGGAATTGTTCTCGCCAAATAGTACGCAGCAACAACCAAGAAGAAGGGGGAATCGATTCTCCCAAAATGCGTTGCCTTGATGTACATGTTGCTAATTTTTAATAAACGCCCACAAACCATATTTTGGAAGTCACATTTCTCTAGACACCGGGCGCTCCTTTCTTTTTATCTAAGACTAGAACACTAGTAGAAGGGAAATCTTTCAATGGAGACACTAGTTCTGGTGACACCGAGGAATTGCCTCACTTTAGAGGGATTTCCTCTCACTTCCTGTTGTCTCTATGTGACAGGAAGTGAAGGGAAATCACCTCAATGGGATAAAAAACTAACAGGAGTTATAACCCTCCTTTACTCTATCCAAAAATGAAAAAAAAAAAAAGCTTTTGCCTTTAGTTAAAATTTAAAGTGTATGTTCACTTTCTCACCCAAAAAATTAAAAGGTGAACCAACACCGTACACCCTTCCCACACCCTTCCCCTCCCCCCAGTCCCAGCTGCATTTACCTTAATGGGTAATCAGCTAACTGAAAGCTGCAATCTTTTTCCCTTCTTTCCTTAGGGATGCCGAGACAGATCAGAGTGATTGATTGGTCAGCGATGGCACATTTTGACCAATCCAATTTGCTCTGATCTGCTTCCCTAAGAAAAGAAGTGGAAGAAGTCCACGGCTGCATCGGCTGCAAGGGCAGTGAAAGCGAATCATCCACAGAGGTAAATGCAGCGGGGACCAGGGGAAGGGGGGCGGGGGTGTAGAGTGTTTGTTTTTTGAAAAGGTGTTTTTTTTAAGGTTCAGTAAATAAAAGTTTTTTATGAAAAAAATGTTGATATTAAATGATAGTAATTGAATAAATATCTAAAAGGCAACCCAAATCAGTTTGTGAATGTGACAGATACTTTATTACGATTGTGGATCCCTTCCCAATGCACATGAAACATTGAGTTATATAAGACCGCAATGCGTATATATACATTGCGGCTTTGAAGTGATTTACCAATGTTATGACTGAAGCTATTAGCCATAACCCCCGGTACTTTTTTTCGGCCAGGTTTCTTGTGAAAGCCGCTGGAACGCTTTCAGAAGCAACAGTGTTTCTCGGGCTTACCATGCCCAAGAAATTAACCAACGGTGCGGCCGGCTGGTCACAGAGGCGATAAAAGACCAGATCATCTTTGGTCGCCTCTATGGCCTTGGAGGACCAAAGTGATGTCATGATGTCATTTTCGGTCGAGAGTGGAAGGAAACCTTTTTTTTGTAAAAAAATTTTTTTATGATCTTTTGGTTTTAAAGAGATTTGGGGGTCTTTTTGCCAGCAGATCTCTCCAAAAAAAAAAAAGACATGTTAGCCTTATTTCTATTATAAGGGATGTTTACATTCTTTGTAATAGGAATAAAAGTGATAAAAGAAATGAAAGGGATAGTGTAAAAATTTTAATAAACAAAATAGGTTTTTATTAAAGCGCTAACATACCTCCATTCTCTCGCGTACAGAAGCGAATGAATACGTAAATTATTCATGCATGTGTAAACAGTGTTCGCACCACACACGTGAGGTATCGCTAGAGCGAGAGCAATAATTCTAGTGCTAGACCTCCTCTGTAACTCTAAACTGGTAACCTGTAAAAAGTTGCACATGCAGTACTGTAGTTTGTTGGCATTTTACGAGCGCGCGCAATTTAGGTATCTTAACCGCTTGCCGACCAGCCGCTGTCATTATACTGCGGCAGGTTCGCACGGCTGCATGAATCGCCGTAGGTGTACATTGGCCGCTTTAAGAGCGATAAGGGGCAGAGACGCCGGAGCCGAAGCGTGTGGCCGGCGGCCGCGATTTCCGCCACCCGCGAACGCTCCACAGGGAGCCAGAACGGGGATCGGTGTATGTAAACAAGGCGGATCCCCATTCTGACAGGGGAATAGAGAGAGATCTGCTGTTCCTAGTGATCAGGAACAGCAATCTCTCTCCTCCTCCAGTCAGTACACTCCCCCCCCCACAGTTAGAAACACCTCCCTAGGGAACATTTAGCCACTTGATCGCCCCCTAGTGTTAACCCCTTCTCTGACAGTGACATTTATACAGTAATCAGTGGCTATATTTATTTATGATCGCTATATAAATGTCACTGGTCCCAAAAAAGTCTCAAAAGTGTCCGATCTGTCTGCCGCAATGTTGCTTGCAGTCCTGCTAAAAATCGCAGATCGCCACCATTACTACTAAAAAATAAATAATAAAAATTCCATAAATCTATCCCTTATTTTGTAGACGCTATAACTTTTGCGCAAACCAATCAATATACGCTTATTGCGATTTTTTTATCAAAAATATGTAGAAGAATATCTATTCTATCTATCACAGGAAGCACCCTCATGGCTAACAGAGGACAGAATTAGAATTATGCCCTGTACACACGATAGGATTTTCCGATGGAAAATGTGTGATAGGACCTTGTTGTCGGAAATTCCGACCGTGTGTAGGCTCCATCACACATTTTCTATAGGAATTTCCGACACACAAAGTTTGAGAGTTTGCTATAAAATTTTCCGACAACAAAATCCGTTGTCGGAAATTCTGATCGTGTGTACACAAATCCGACGCACAAAGTGCCACGCATGCTCAGAATAAATTAAGAAACGAAAGCTATTGGCTACTGCCCCGTTTATAGTCCCGACGTACGCGTTTTACGTCACCGCGTTCAGAACGATCAGATTTTCCGACAATTTGTGTGACCGTGTGTATGCAAGACAAGTTTGAGCCAACATCCGTCGGAAAAAATCCATGGATTTTGTTGTCAGAATGTCTGATCAATGTCCAACCGTGTGTACAGGGCATTAGACTTGGGAAACTTAACATTAATAAATCACCGGGACCGGATGGCTTGCACCCGAGGGTACTTAGGGAACGCAGTCAAGTAATTGCCAGACCATTGTTCCTAATTTTTACTGACAGTCTACTGACTATAATGGTACCAGCAGATTGGAGAAAAGCCAATGTAGCACCAAAATTGAAAAAGGACCCAAAATGCATTCCTGGGAATTACAGACCAGTTAGCCTAACATCAATAGTATGCAAGCTCTTGGAGGAGTTGATAAGGGACTATATACAAGATTTTAGTAATGAGAACGGTATCATTAGCAGTAATCAATCATTCTTGCCAAACCAATCTATTAACCTTCTATGAGGAGGTAAGTTGCCATCTAGATAAAGGGAGGCCCGTAGACGTGGTGTATCTGAATTTTGCAAAAGCATTTTACACAGTTCCCTATAAACGTTTACTGTACAAAATAAGGTCCGTTGGCATGGACCATAGGGTGAGTACATGGATTGAAAACTGGCTACAAGGGCAAGTTCAGAGGGTGGTGATAAATGGGGAATATACGGAATGGTCAGGGATGGGTAGTGGGGTCCCCTAGGGTTCTGTGCTGGGACCAATCCTATTATATTTGTTCATAAACGATCTGGAGGATGGAATAAACAGTTCAATCTCTGTATTTGCAGATGATACTAAGCTAAGCAGGGCAATAACTTCTCTACAGAATGTGGAAACCTTGCAAGAAGATCTTAAAGCGGAGCTCCACCCGATTTTCCTACACTAACTGCAGCTGATTACCGCAATGTCCTAATGACAAAACGGCACTTTTTTTTTTTTTTACAGCCTTTACCTTTGTTCTTCCAGCTGTCTTTGTTTTCTGCAGGAAGCATAGACTGCGGTTAGGGGCGTGTCTGGAGCGGCTAATTAGTCACTTCCTGTAAGCCGCACTGGCTCCTGGGAGCTTGTGTCATTGTTCCCAGGAGTCAGTGCGGCCGCCTTTTGCAAGAGTTCTCGAGAGACTTCCATAGTGGGAATGACGTCATTACGACGTTGTGATGGCAACCGGAGCTGTTGACGGCGCTCCGATTTCTCTCTACTGCGCATGCGCGGGATCATGAATAGAACGGGCGGTGCATGCTGGTCGTACAGCAGCATCGTATCCCGGAAGAGCATGCCTGTGGGTTTCACATGCCCACAGGCAAGATGAATACCGTCATGATCCTATGATATAAGTTTATATTTATGGACAAAACGGACAGCAAAGATCTTTTGCAATGGAATACGTGAGTTACTTATTCTTGTGTCTTAATATTTTTCATTGTGCCAAAAAAACAACAACTCAGAAACAGTGGAATCCCGCTTTAACAAATTAATGGGGGGGGGGGGGGGGCCAACTACATGGCAAATGAGGTTTAATGTAGAAAAATGGAAAATAATGCATTTGGGTGGCAAAAATATGAATGCAATCTTTACACTAGAGGGAGATTCTCTGGGGGAATCTAGGATGGAAAAGGACCTGGGGGTCCTAGTAGACGATAGGCTCAGCAATGGCATGCAATGCCAAGCTGCTGTTAACAAAGCAAACAGAATATTGGCATGCATTAAAAAAGGGATAAAGCGATAATTCTCCCACTCTACAAGACTCTGGTCCGGCCGCACCTAGAGTATGCTGTCCAGTTCTGGGCACCAGTCCTCAGGAAGGATGTACTGGAAATGGAGCGAGTAAAAAGAAGGGCAACAAAGTCTGGAGGATATTAGTTATGAGGAAAGGTTGCGAGCACTGAACTTATTCTCTCTGGAGAAGAGACGCTTGAGAGGGGATATGATTTCAATTTACAAATACCGTACTGGTGACCCCACAATAGGGATAAAACTTTTTTGTGGATGGGAGTTTAATAAGACATATGGCCATTCATTAAAATTAGAAGAAAAGAAGTTTAACCTTAAACTATGTGGAAGGTTATTTACCGTAAGAGCGGCAAGGATGTGGAATTCACTTCCACAGGCGGTGGTCTCAGCAGGGAGCATCGATAGTTTAAAAAAACTATTAGATAAGCACCTGAAGGACCGCAACATACAGGGATATATAATGTAATACTGACATATAATCACACACATAGGTTGGACTTGTGTCTTTTTTCAACCTCACCTACTATGTAACTATGTAACGTTGCACGACCGTGCAATTGTCAGTTAAAGCGACGCAGTGCCGTATCGCAAAAAATGGCCTGGTCATAAGGGGGCAAACCCTTCCGGTCCTTAAGTGGTTAATTAGGTATCTATTTACTCGGCATAACATGATGTTTCATATTTTACAAAAAAAGGGGGTATTTGTGTTTTGTTTTTTAATTCAAGTGTATTTTTCCAAAAAAATTGCATTTGAAAAACCGCTGCGCAATTACTGTGTGACATACAAAAATTGCAACAATCACAATTTATTCATTTTATTCCCTAGGGTGTCTGTTAAAAAAAAATATATACTGGTTGGGGGTTATAAGTAATTTTCCAGCAAAAAATACAAATTGAAACTTGTAAACGAAAAGTGCCAGAAAAGACCTGGTCTTCAAGTGGTTAAGTTGATAGATGATACATAGATGATGATAAATAAAGTTTGAGATTTGTGATACAAACAGAAACAATGTTGCCTTGCTCTACCAATAAACCCCAGTAGGGGGCAAAACATGTCAACGGAGGGAATGGAATTTATTATGGCCTATGCAATACATTTGATTGAATTCTATGGGAAACAATGTGTGGAGTGACCTCAATTAGACAATGTTGACTTGTTGTCTTTGGACTTATAACGAAATGAAAGAAATACTCTTGGACCTCTAAACCTTTCGCATGTCGCTCTTGTTCTATCTACACCTCCCAGTCTTTTATTGCTGTCTGTGTCCTCTGTTGGGAAGACATGGTGACCTGTCCTTGCAATTACACAGGAAATGGTGGTGGGGTATGGGGGTGTGGACCAAGAGAGACAGCTATAAAATACTGACTGTGATTCTTATCCTTCTCCACTTTTACTATTTAAAAATGTCCTTTTCTGCCTCTGTGACCACACAGGAAGTGGGAGATCATTTCCTCAATTTTTATATGCATGTAAAAAAAATGTAAAGCCCAACTCCAGGAATTAGAAAAAAAACTACCCTTGCAGTGCCCCTCAAATCCACCCCAGCACTGTTAAGTGCTCATTATGACTAAAGCCAGCAATAGATGACTCGAATCTCAGCTGGTTCAACAGGGACCGGCTGAGATTCAACCTATCTATGGACAGGCTGGTACTGAAGTCGATCCATGGATTGACTCCAGTACAACCAGCCTGTTATATATTTTGGATGCGATCGATGCCGGTTGCTATAGATGCTGTCCGTGATCAATGTGTACTGCTGGCGGAGAAGCACAATAGTTCTGCGGGACGGACTCCCTCATCAGCACTGACTGCCTGTCTGAAGCTGGCCATAAATGCATTGAATCTTGGCCAATTCCCAGAATTGGGCTTTAAAAATGAAAAAAAAGTTGTACTTTAGGTTTACATAATAAATACGTTTTCAGATTTGGTTTCAAAATCCATGTTCACAGCTGCAAATGATATAATGCCACATAAAATGCAGCAAAACATGTATTTATTTATGTCACTAAGTAAAAGAGGGAGGAACCCAGTGTACAGTCCGGTGCCAAATCCCAGGAAGACTTGGCCGATCCAACTCGCTTCCTACTCCGCATATTTTTACAACTTCATTCCATCAGGCGTCCAGGAAGTTCTGTTAATGTTGCATATTTTTAGCATGTCTCATAATCTGATCCCCATTGTTCCAGGATCCTCCTCCTGAAATGCTCATTTTAGGCGTATTCACAGAAGAGAACAAACATAATCCATTGCTCCTAGGCTTCATGTACACGGGACATTGTTTAACCTCTCCTGAACGATTTAACTTGACAGCTAGAAACCTGCATCTAAAAACGTCCGTTTAGCCGCGTTTAGCTGCGTTTGCATCTAGAAGCATTAGTTAAAATGAAAAACGTCTGAAAACGAAACGCTGCTAAACGCGAATTACCGCGTTTACAAGCTGTTACAGGCATTTGGCGTCTGAACCCATTTTTTGCGTTCCAAAAATGCTTCTAAACTGCCTAGAAATGACTATAAACGACCCTGTGTACATGTACTGATAAGATAACAGAGGAGAGTTCAGGGGCAGCTGAAAAAAATGCCTGACTGCCCCTAAACGTCCATTAACCAGCAGCAGTGTACATAAGGACTTAAAGTTGTAGTTTATTATTCTTTTATTTTGTTTTCCCTGGCTCCTCTCCCCCCTCACCAATATGGCAATGACATTTTTTAATAAAACCTTTGTTTTCATTACATACCTTATTTTAGACCCAGTGATTTTAGACCCATTAGCAGGCAGATCAGGAAGCTATTCTTTTTTTGTTGGCTACTTCTGGTCCATGGACACCCCAGGAATATCTACCTTGAGTAACCTGTTTGGGTGGAACACAAACACTTGGGGTCAGTATTTTGAGCTGTTAATTTATTGGTGATATCACAATATGCATGCATGATTTCTCTGTATGAATGAAGTGTAAGATGATTATAATCAGTGGCGGCTGGTGCTCAAAATTTCAGCAAACAAACTGAAATAATTTTGATAAAAAAACATCAATTGCAGCCACTGTGCCATCAAACGCAGCCACTGTGCCATCAAATGCAGCCACTGTGCCCATCAAACGTAGCCACTGTGCCATCAAACGCAGCCCCCATCAAATGCAGCCACTCTGCCATCAAACGCAGCCACTGTGCCATCAAATACAGCTACTGTGCCAAACGCTGCCACTGTGCCATCAAACACTGCCACTGTGCCATCAAACGCTGCCACTGTGCCATCAAACGCAGCCACTGTGCCATCAAACGCTGCCACTGTGCCATCAAACGCTGCCACTGTGCCCATCAAACGCTGCCACTGTGCCCATCAAACGCTGCCACTGTGCCCATCAAACGCTGCCACTGTGCCCATCATATGCTGCCACTGTGCCCATCAAATGTTGCCAGTGTGCCCATCATATGCTGCCAGTGTGTCCATCATATGCTGCCAGTGTGCCCAGCTGCCCATCAAATGCTGCCAGTGTGCCCAACTGCCCATCATATGCTGCCACTGTGCCATCAAACACTGCCACTGTGCCATCAAACACTGCCACTGTGCCATCAAACGCAGCCACTGTGCCATCAAACGCTGCCACTGTGCCCATCATATGCTGCCAGTGTACCCATCAAACGCTGCCACTGTGCCATCCAACGCAGCCACTGTGCCATCAAACGCAGCCACCAGTGTGCCCATCATATGCTGCCAGTGTGTCCATCATATGCTGCCAGTTTGCCCAACTGCCCATCAAATGCTGCCAGTGTGCCCAACTGCTCATCATATGCTGCCAGTGTGCCCATCAAATGCTGCCAGTGTGCCCATTAAATTCTGCCAGTGTGCCCCCCGCCCATTCACCGTCTCCCCGGCACTTACCCTGTGTCTGTGGGGCATTGGGTGATGGCAACAAGCGGGGTCCTTTGTGCGTCTCCTCTCCTGCCTCAACTCCCGTCCTCTCCTCCTGATAGACGTCCAATAGCGGCGTCTGTCGTTTCAGCCAATCAGGTGACAGGTAACAGACCCGAGCACCTGATTGGCGGAGAGGCGGTTCAGTGTTAGGAAAGCGAATAGTCATTTCTTTTCCGAACACAGCTGAGAGGATGCTTGGCGCTCACAGTTCACCTATTTTGCAGCCTTAGAGCCTTACTTACCAGCTCCGCTCAGGCCATGCGTTCCACGGAGCTTCAGACGTCACTTCTGGAAGTAACTTCTTAACTAGAACAACAAAGCACATCACTACGGGCGAAAGTTGTTCAGCGCGATGGAATGTGCCACAAAGCAGGTAAAAATCTTGCAAATGAAGCGCCTTGTCTGCAATCTTGTGATTGCATTGACGTGGTGCTTCCCATAGTGCACTGTGTCCGACGCCCGAACACAGTGCACTTAAAGGAATTTTTTTTTTCCTATTTTTTTTTAAAGGGCCTTTTTCAAAAAAAATTTTTTTTTTTAATTTTTTTTTACTGCTGGGGGGGGGGGGGGGGGGGGGGTGACGCCAGTGCGCCCCTATGGACGGGCCGTCAATGATTATAATATTTATATCTTTGCACTCTTACATATTCCTGATGACATGTATTCTATCATCATAGACTGAAGCCACAGTTTCGGAAGTTTCAAGCCCTCTTAGTCCCTGAAGAAAATCTGCACTGTGTTTTTTCGAAACGGACGCTCTGTCGGCTTGACAGTTTTGGGCTTCCCTCTCAGCTGTTTTTATATCTGCCCCAACATATGTGTTTGTTTTTATTATCTTTGAGCATTGTTTTTTGTCATATATATTAATAAATTTGTATACTCTTTTACAGTTTCTGTTTGTGGTCCGTTTAAAATCCCAACTTGAGGAACTTGTCTTTTACTATACGTATTAGGGATGTGGTCCGCAAACAGTACAGTCAGCTAGCTGTGGCAATCTCTTTTTTCATTGCCTTGAGTAAATAACCAACAGCATGGGATGAAATTTCCTGGAATAGCAATATTGCTTTTCCAAAATGATGCCAGTGTTGTGGGTATCTGCACAGGTTATATACAGATATGCTTGGCCTGTATGATCGTGCATGTTTATACCACAATCAGACTAGGTCCTTTTAGCACCCAAGGTGAAAGGGCCAAAGTTTGCCCCAACATAAGCCATGAACTACTATTACATCATAGATTGCAGGTCCTGCTTCTTCTGAAGCACCCAGTGCGACCACTTCTTCTGCCTACCCCTTGGCTCGACCCTGTGTAGAGCAATTGACTGTTTTTGGATCTCCTGACTGCTGTCTTATGACTTACGATAGTCATACACAGGGGACCCGAATCACTGCAGCTGCTTGTACTACTCTATGGGCCCTGCATGAACACTAAAGGCCCATATGATCAGAAAATAGTACATAAAATACCACTTCCGAAGCGATTATAAGGTAATCTGATCGTTTGGAAAATTTCAAACGAAAGCATTTTTGCTTGCGCATGATTGGATGATGGAAGTCAGCAGAGCTTCCTCACCTTTACAAAGCTCTGGAGTAAATGTCCCCGCATAGCGCAACAGCACTTGCAAAGTGTGCAGTCTATTTGCCTTTAGTAAATCAACCCCTTGTACTCTCTGCCATGCAGGAAGGCACTGCACTGGTCACTGCAGAGCTGCCCGAGGGTAGGTACAGATGGCAATGACGATTCCTCCTTGCTTGGTCATGTGAGCCAAGGGAACGCATAGGGAAGTATCCTTGTTTTCTGCGCCAGCCTTCAGCGCCTTCTCTGCACAGAAAGCCTGGCACCACTCCGTTCAGTGCACTGGGGCCCCCATAGGTTTAAAAAAGGCCCCTATAGTCTACAGCTACGTCATACTTCCATGCCCCCATTGGATGTGAATAAGATGGCATGTTCTCTTCTATCAGTTACCATCAGGAAGTGTCACTTTCGGCTTTACATAAGACAGCTGAAAAAACAGTGCAGAATCCAATAAAAAATGTGAGAGTCTTAAAAGCACGCTGGCTATTCCATCGTCTTGTGCCCGTGATTGAAACACAACACATGTGCCCCCCTTTCCTTGAAATGCTTCATAGACTTCCACCCTCCCTGCGGCCTCATGTATAGGCAGCACTGACAGAACAATCTGTAACATCCTATAAGCTACATACTTCTCCACCTAATGATTTATACTGCTATACCGCTGGCTGGTCGGAGGCCTTACAAGGTATGTAGAGAAGGGACCTTTCCTTATTTGCATCACTGCCTTCAAATATAACATATACATTACTGTCTTCATTAATATTTAAAGAATGCCCTTGTCCAAAGACTGGAAGTGAGGAACCTGAGAAAACAGTAAATTATATATATATATTGATAAAAGTATTGGAACGCCTGCCTTTACACACATGAACTTTAATGGCATCCCAGTCTTAGTCCGTAGGGTTCAATATTGGGTTGGCCCACCCTTTGCAGCTATAACAGCTTCAGCTCCTCTGGGAAGGCTGTCCACAAGGTTTAGGAGTGTGTCTATGGCAGCGTTTCTCAACTCCAGTCCTCAAGGCGCCCCAACAGGTCATGTTTTCAGGATTTCCCTCAGATGAAATGGCTGTGGTAATTACTAAGGCAGTGAAGTTGATCAAATCACCTGTGCAAATAATGGGTAGCCTGAAAACATGACTTGCTAGGGCGCCTCGAGGACTGGAGTTGAGAAACACTGGTCTATGGGAATGTTTGACCATTCTTCCAGAAGCACATTTATGAAGTCAGGCGCTGATGTTGGATGAAAAGGCCTGGCTCGCAGTCTCTGCTCTAATGCATCCCAAAGGTGTTCTATGGGGTTCAGGTCAGGAATCTGTGCAGGCCAGTCAAGTTCCTCCACCCCAAACTCACTCATCCATGTGTTTATGGACCTTGCTTTGTGCACTGGTTTGCAGTCATGTTGGAACAGGAAGGGCCATCCCCAAACTGTTCCCACAAAGTTAGTTGCAAGAAATTGTTCAAAATGTCTTGGTATGCTGACACCTTAAGAGTTCCCTTCACTGGAGCTAAGGGGCCAAGCCCAACCCCTGAAAGACAACCCCACACCATAATCCCCCCCCCCCCCCCCTAGACTGGGTTCACACATATGCAGCTACAGTCTGCAGTCCGGTGCTTTTCTGTTCGCCAGATCAGGTGCAATTCAGGTGTATCTGTTTACCTGAACCGGACCCAAAAACGCACAGGACCCTTTTCAAAATCACACCGCGGCCGCCCTTCACATGTGTGAACCGGCTCCATTGTGGGGAACAGATCCCCATCCATCTGTTTTTAGCAGATTGGATTGGATTGGATGTCGGCGGGTGTAAATGGCCAATCGGTCCGCTCGTATGAAAGGGCCCTGAAAGTGTTTTTTCTTTTTTTTTGCGCTGAAAAGATTCTGTCTGCTGACATTTTTTTAGGTTTACTAACCTAAGCTGGCAGAGGTTTTAACTGTTTCCTACTTTGTCTAAAACTAGAAAGAAAAAGTGTTTGCTATACATTCACTTTATTAAAAAGAAATAAAGATTATTCGCTAAGCATAGTTAATGTTCACTTTGGAGGTGTATGCTCCATACAATCACTTGATGAGCTGTGTTCACTTCATCCAGTCATGTGCGAGCAAAAACCTTGTTTTGTTTTTTTCCTCTGCACATGATTGGGTATGCAAAATGACCACAGCTTTGACTTGTTCACTAAGCTAAGTGAGCATAGGCTTTGCTGCATGAACAGTCTCTATTCTTTTCAATCAACCCCAGTGAGTTGTGCTTGCACTGGTGTGAGCATGCATGTTTGGGTCACAAAGGTGCCCATGGCCAGTCCAAACTTATGATGCCTGAACTCTATTAAACATAATTCATTTTAATGTAATTACAACCATACTCACATCAGGACATTCCTCCTCATCTCCGTCTTCCTTCCTCACGCAAGCTGCGTCTCTTAGTAAGACATTACAGCTTTTTTTCTTGGTTTCGGCTATTTTATTGAGAGGTTGGAAGGTTACGTTTACCAGCAGGAGATATTAGAAACAGCTGTGTTCATTACAGGAGATCTGAGAACTGCCATAGGAATGGAGAATCAATGGATTACAAGGCTAGGATATTTTTACTATAATACTGACTGTAAGATCTCAGTACTGCAACATGAAGCATTGCAATGCTCACCATGACCTCATCATTCTAACTGACATTTTAATAATTGCTAGTGCCTCAATACTGGGGCTTCAAAAAACTATAAATGCTATATCACAATATTTTAATTTATTTCTGGCCTTTATGTGAAATAATAGAACTTACTCAGCGATTAAAATACAGTACCATGTATAACATTGCAACAATGACTATGATGTTGAAATACACAATATGCCAATTTTGGGGCATTGTCATTCAGGCTAGATTCACACTGCTGTGTTGCCATAACAGGTGTGTTACTGTGCATATTACTGCAACACATTGTGTGTGCGTTGGTGCACAGTGGTGTCATTCATCATGAACGGAACCCCAATGTATCTTTCACACACTCCTGCGCTGCAGTGCACCTCAGGTATGGCAATAGACAACATTTTGTTATGCTGTGTTGCTATTTTTGTGCTGCCTTAAAGTGGTTGTAAACCTCAGACATGAAATATGAACAAAGCATATCATTCTGTAGTGTGTACTTGTCTCAGTTAAAAGCACTCAGTGTAATTTCAGTCTACTGCTTTGTTCCTGTGCTATCAGCAGGAGTCACTTCTGTCAAGTTTTCCTGACACCAAGAGAAAAAAGATGACAAGGGAGGGAGCTCCAGCTGATTGACAGCCTCAGCGGTGTTCCTGTGTGCTGTGTGAAGGGGGGTGTGTCCCTTCCCTCCAATCAGCTCTCAGAGCTCTCCTTATTGAGCTCTGCAAAGTGTAACATCAGCTCCCTGTATCCTGTTTTTTGAACTCTCAGACAAGCTGTATAAATTCTGCACTTTGAATGGATGTAGAGAAGAGAATACTGTAGATAAACAGGTACAACTTATGTAGGGGAATATTTTTCATCTCTGTGTATCACCTGAGGATAGTCCCTTCACTAGGTATATGTAAGGGTTTACAACCACTTTAAATGTAAAAGAGTATATTTCCGCTGTATGTGTGTAAATGTTAGCACACCCATATACATGTGTACCATGTAAAATATAGAAAACAACAGAATCGCGCTAATTAACTAATAAATGTGAAGTGAATAAAATTAATAATAAATGTGAAGTTAATCAAATTCATAAAAAGCAAACATAAACTAAATACAGTGATGAGTCTGCCCGGTTTACTTCACTCATGCATAGCAGTGCTATACCACAAAAAATGTGACATTGGAACAAACAAAAATTCTGATATGGTGAAAATAAAAATAAAAAATTAAGGAATATAGTCCTCAAGTATAAAGTCCCATGAATATAGTAATTTGTGCCAAATAGATCTTGAGAGGGAGAGATCCACCACCAAAACAGAAGGGGTAACTGCTTACCAGAACCCCATGATCCCCCACTACAGAGGATCGGGGAAGGCCCCTGGACGACGTGACCTATCACGAAACACCGCGTAGGGCGAGCGACGCGCTGACGTTACCACGTGTCTTTCACTGATCGTTTAGTAGGACGGGTTGGTCTGTGTGCGACGGCCGGCGCACCAGACACACAAGGCTTGTTATACTTGAATTGATGTAAGTGTCCATTTTATTTACTTTTTAATAAACTAAAAGGATTTTATACTATGGGAGCGCCTATGTTCTCTTTTACTATGTACATCTGTGGTTGAGCCTATCATTCTGTGAGGAGGGCAGGGAACATCAGGAGTCTTCCAGAGGAGATCTAGAAACAGCCATCATCTTCTAATCAGCCCAGCAGCTGTACTGTTGGTCATATCCTGCAGGAGCTATTATTTACCAGCCTTCCCCAATCCTCTGTAGTGGGGGATCATGGGGTTCCGGTAAGCAGTTACCCCTTCTGTTTTGGCGGTGGACCTCTCCCTCTCAAGATCTATTTGGCACAAATCACTATATTCATGGGACTTTATACTTGAGGACTATACTCCTTATTTTTTTATATTTATTTTTATTTTCACCATATCAGAATTTTTGTTTGTTCCAATGTCACATTTTTTGTGGTATAGCACTGCTATGCATGAGTGAAGTGACCCGGGCAGACTCATCACTGTATTTAGTTTATGTTTGCTTTTTATGAATTTGATTAACTTCACATTTATTATTAATTTGACTCACTTCACATTTATTAGTTAATTAGCGCGATTCTATTGTTTTCTTTATTCTGCACTGGACTTATGTTATTCAGGAGAATTGCTGCTGTTTATGATTTTTGTTCACTCATTCATTTGTTTATTTGTGTAGAGTGTGGGTTTTCGTTAGCACAGTTTGATCCCCCCCTTTTTTTCACATGTAAAATATAGTCCATACACAGGACCTTATTTTTGGGGGGCCAGTGGCTTATAGAAAAAAATACACATGCGTTCAGATACTTTAAAAAAAAGTGCCAAGATACTGCTAAAAATGCTGCATTGTTCACAGCCGTGTATGTGAGCCCTGAAAGTTCGGGCTGCTTAATAATACAGTGAGCTGTGGGGATGTTTTTCAGCGGCAGGGACTGGGAGACTTGTCAGGATCGAGGGAAAGATGAATTCAGCAATGTACAGAGACATCCTTAGTGAAAACCTGCCTTGGAGCGCTCTGGACCTCAGACTGGGGCGAGGGTTCATCTTCCAACAGGACAACGACCCTAAGCACACAGCCAAGATAACACGGGAGTGGCTACGGAGACAACTCTGTGAATGTCCTTGAGTGGCCCAGCCAGAGCCCAGACTTGAACCCGATTGAACATCTCTGGAGAGATCTGAAAATGGCTGTGCACCGACACTTCCCATCCAACCTGATGGAGCTTAAGAGGTCCTGCAAAGAAGAATTAGAGAAGAATTGGAGAAACTGCCCAAAAAAAGATGTGTCAAGCTTCTAGCATCATACTCAAAAAGACCTGAGGCTGTAAAGAAAAAGTCAGACGGAAGCTTTTTTTCGTATATTCTGATCGTGTGTATGCCTTATCTGACTTTTTTTTCGAAAATTCTAACGGACCTAGAAATAGAACATGTTTTAAATATTTCCGACAGAACCAATTCCTATCGGGAAAACCGCTTGTCTGTATGCTGTTCCGACGGACCAAAAACGACGCATGCTCTGAAGCAAGTACGAGACGTAAGCTATTGGCTCCTGGCTATTGAACTTCCTTTTTCTAGTCCTTTCATGCTTGCTGTACGTCACCGCGTTCTGGACGGTCCAATTTTGGTTAGACCGTGTGTAGGCAAGACTGCTTGAATGGAATTCCATTGGAGAAACCTTCGGAGTTTATTCTGACGGCAAAACCGGTCGTGTGTACGCGGCATAATTGGTACCTAAGGTTCTTCAACAAAGTATTCAGCAAAGGCTGTGAATACTTATATACATGGGATTTTTTTTCTTTTTTTCTTTTGTATTTTCTTTTTTTTTATTGTGGGGTATTGTTTGTAGAATTGTGAGGAAAATAATGAATTGATTCCATTTTGGAATAAGGCTGTAACATAACAAAATGTGGAAATTAGTGCATATTTTCCAGAAGCACTGTATACATTAAATATAGTTTTTGTAAGCTCTGGAACAGGTTCTTTTGAGGACTCAGCATGCAAAATCTTCACTCAAGTTCCCAGAGAGATCAGAACACCTGGTCACAATTCTTATAAGAGATCCTGATGACAAAGCAGATTTGTAAATGTACAAGGGGGCACGTATGGATCTGATCACAGACCAGCATGTGCAATGTATTTCCTCCCCGCCTAGAATGTGGCAGGTAGTGAAAACATGTGTGATTCACAAAGCAGAGCGTTTGAAGATGAGACATCAAATAGGCTTCTATGAGGTTCCCCTGCCAATGATTTCTGGTCATTAGAGCAAAGCCAACATCTGCTCCATCTTTCTGGGCTGACCGTAGACTCTTGTTCTTTAAATGAGGAGTCATCTGAACAAAGCCCTTCAATCACACTGGAGAATACCATAGTAAACCATTACTATAACCATTACATAACCTTTAAAGCAATTTCAACTTCAAAAAGACACATTTACATTGAATGTACTCAGCTCTTACATCCACTCCAACAGCAATCCATTATACAAAAATACTGATTTAAAGCTGAACTACAGACAAATATACAGAAAAATATTTAATGTAGTTAACTGTTTAAAAGAAAAAATAAAGGAACGCTATTTAAAGAATAGGCCCTGCAATAGGAGAAATATCTCTCTGCTGGGTTGAGAGCCTGCGCTCTACTGTCTGCAATACATCCTCAGCAACATCTTCCGCAGTTGACACTTCCGGGAGTGTCGAATGTCTGCATACCTCATTGTGTTCAATGATTCCTCCCGCCGGCTCCTACATCACGACTGTGTCCTGTGCAGAGATGTTGAGTGAAGGAGAGCAACCACAGCACACGGTGAGGACGCATGCATTTGACACGCCTTGAAGAGTCAAATGAGGATATTAGGGATGGGAGATTAGGAAAGGGTTAATATCCCTTTTAGATTTTTTTTTAGTTTTAGAAGAGTTAATTTTAGATTGTAAGCTCTAATGAGCAGGGCCCTCTGAATTCCTCCTATATTGAATTGTATTGTAACTGTACTGTCTGCCCTCATGTTGTAAAGAGCTGGCCAAACTGTTGGCGCTATATAAATCCTGTATAATAATAATGATATCACTTTTCTTTTTTTTTTTTTTCGTCTGTTGCAGAGATTTTCCATTACTTCTTGTCTTTGAGACACAGTAGGAAGTAAGAAGAAATCTAGCCAAAGTAATTGGAAATCCTCTCTTTAACAGCTGTCACCATATGACCTCATTGGCGTAGTCACCGTATTCATTTACACAGAATCTTGCAAGCTCCTGTTTAAAAAGTAATCCGCAAAGCATCTTGAGACCCCTATGGACATACACAGCTTTGTCTGTATGAGCTGAGATGCGTACTGTAGGCTGAGGTCATTCTGTGCCTACACCACTCCTTAGTGAATGACTCCTTCAGGGCCAAAGGGCAGATGGTAATATCACCAATGTGTAGGCAGTGGTGTCAGTGGAAGGAAAAAAAATGCTCCCTGCATCAGTGGTGTTGCTAAGAGGAAAAATGGTGCTGCATCGGGAGTGCAAACCTTCCACAGCTTAGGGCTTAGCAGTGCATATCCTGCAGGGTGCAGGGCCCAGGAGTGCATATTGTGCAGGGGCAGGTATCACACAGGGTGCAGGGCTCAGGAGTGTATATTACGCAGGGTGCGCGGGGGTATAACACAGGGTTCAGGAGTGCATATTATGCAGGGGGCGAGTATCACAAAGGGCTCAGGAATGTGTATTGAGCAGGGTACAGGGACAGGTTTCACACACGGCTCAGGAGTGTGTATTGCGCAGGGCTTAGAAGTGCATATTATGGAGGGCTCGGAAATGCAGATTATGCAGGGCTCAGAAATGTATATTGTGCAGGGGCACGTATCGCACAGGGTGCAGGGCTCAAGAGTGCATATAATGCAGGGGCAGGTATAACACAGGGTTCAGGAATGTATATTGCGCAGGGTGCAGGGGCAGATTTCACACAAGGCGCAGGGCTCAGAAATGTATATTGTGCAGGGGCAGGTATCACGCAGTGCTCAGGAGTGTGTATTGCACAGGGTTCAGAAGTTCATATTATACAGGGCAAGAGGCGCATCTAGTGAAAATGGCGCCTATAGCAAGCACTGAAACTGTGCCCCTGTCAAAACATTTGAAACCCATCTTTCAGATAATACTGTCAGTATATACAGGTATATAGGGAGAATAGTAGGTTAGTGGTTGGCACTTGCCTCACTTGGTTTGATCCTAGGCAAGGAAGCTATCTGCATCAAGTTTGCCTGTTCTCTTGGTATGGGCATCCTCTAGGTACCCCAGTTTCCTGGCACACCCCAAAGCCATGTTGGTAGGTGATGGTCCCCTGTCTGTATGAAGTGGCAATGTACATGGGTGGTCACATTCTGCATGCCACCCCCCATGTCTGAAAAATGATCAAAGATGAGCGCTGGCCCAAAATCTGCCAAGAGCTGGACAGGTCTGAATGGTTACTGCTTATCATTATCACTTACTGATTTGTTGTTAGAGGTTATTGCACATTATTACTGCTCACTGATTGATTAATTTCTATGGGTTACTGCTCATTATCCAGGGGTGGGGTGGTAAGAATCTGGCAGAGGGGTACAGGTGGGATGATGATGATAGGGGTGGGGTGGATGCTGGCAGAGGGGTACAGGGGGGATGAAGATGACAAGGGGGGTGTAAGCTGGCAGAGGGGTACAGGTGGGGTGAAGATGACAGGGGGGGTGGAAGCTGGCAGAGTGGTACAGGTGGGATTAAGATGATGGGGGAGTTGGAAGCTGGCAGAGTGGTACAGGTGGGATTAAGATGATGGGGGAGTTGGAAGCTGGCAGAGGGGTACAGGACTGAATGGTTACTGCTTATCATTATAACTCACTGATTGGTTGTTAGAGGTTACTGCACGTTATTACTGCTCACTGATTGGTTGCTATGGGTTATTGCTCATTACCCAGGTGGGTGGGGTGGTAGGAAGCTGGCAGAGGGGTACAGGTGGGATGAAGATGATAATGATGATGACTGGTGGTCAGTAGGTTGCATCCTATACTGGATGATATACATATCAGGGCTGTGTGTGGGGTGTGACGTGACGGGATGTCTCTGTATCGGGCAGGACCGTCCGTCAAGCTGTACGTTGATTGGCAGACAGGCTCCACGATGATCATCAGGCACCAGCTCTGGCAGGTTCCTCCATTACAAAGACTGTCCAGCGTCCATCCTGGAAAGTGGATCAGGGAGCTGCTCAGCCGCAGAGCCCAGCAGAAGGGGAGGAGCTGAAGGAGGGGAGTACATGGCGCCACACACTGACCTTGGACCTCGGGAAGTGAATAAGTGGTCAGTCTGCCCCTTGTCTGGGGAAAACTATTTGTGGGTATAAACACTGGGGACACCGATCGGGGACATTTGCTGTCATTAGACTGCCAGCCACTCACGAGGGGTGCGCCCTCTTCATAAGGCGCCCATGGCACTTGCCATATGTGCCATACCCTGGATACACCACTGTGCAGGGCGCAGGGCTCAGAAATGTATACTGTGCAGGGGCAGGTATCACACAGGGCTCTGAAGTGTGTATTGTGCAGGGCTCAGTAGTGTATATATTGGGCAGGCGTCGGTATTACACAGGGCACAGGAGTAGGCATTGTACATGCTCCCCCCCCAGAACAGACTCCATCCCCCAGTACAGAGCTTTTGCTGCCCCCTCTGCCACCCCCCCTTGTTCTGGCCCTGCACTTAGGTTTGCAACAATATTTTGTGAAGATGATCCCCTTACCATAATAATTTGCTCGCTTGTTTAAAAAGAAAAAAAAGGCAGATTTAATCTGACCTGGTATTTCATTGTATTCATATTTGAGTAACTGATACTGTATTATGTTGTCTATCACAGAAATATGTTTTGCGCATCTCCGGAATGTGATGAAACGATAATTTCCAAAAGGTGATTTCCGTTTGCATATACCAATCTGCTATAATCATGCGAGTGCCTGACTTGACTATACAAGCAGAAATTCGATTGAATTTTTATCTGAGTTTAAAGGAGATTAATTGCGATGCCCTTTGTTTTCCACAGGAGGCGGGTTAGCCAAAGTTTAAGTAAAATTTTGGCTTGGAGAGAATTGTATAAACAGGTTTGCACTTGTTAAACCTCTTCAGATTGTAATGCAGCCATCTACATACCCAGATGCTGGCAACTTATAATGGTGAGCAATTTACTTCTCTTTTTTGTTTTGCTGATTTTAAATGCAGCAATAGTTTTCAAAGCCCAGCTTCAGGAAACTTGAAAATTCCCTAATTGCAGTGGAGCTGTGCCTAGTTTAGGTATAGGGGGGCACAGAAAGGAAGATTTATTTACCTGATCCTCTGTTTCTCCACACTGCTAGACTGGTCCCCACAGTGTCTACTTCCCAATGCTCCAGCAGTCCAAGGTCCAGATGTCATCAAGACCAATGCAGGGTCTATAGTTCTGCATTTGATATGATGATGCCAAGGGACAGTCCACCACCAGAGTATGATAGAGTGGAGGATCAGGTAAGTAAAAGTTCTCTCCCCTAGACCTAAATGAGCACTTAACCCTTGCAGTGTGGGTGCAGCCAGGAGGAATTTTCTTATTTCTCAGATTTGGACTTTAAACTGAATATTTCTATCACCAGTGCGGAGTTGCAATCCAAATATTTAAAACTGTTTTGGTTCCTCAAGTGATATCCCATAAAGAGGATAGGAAAATTATATGGAAAAAATGCACGGAGGAGGCATACATTTCGATCTAATATCTATCAACGTTTTATTAAAAAGCTACAGTGCCTTGCAAAAGTATTCACCCCCTTGGCTTTTTACCTATTTTGTTACATTACAGACTTTAGTTCAATGTTTTTTTTAATCTGAATTATATGTGATGGATCAGAACACAATAGTCTAAGTTGGTGAAGTAAAATTAGAAAAATACATACATAAAACTATTTTTCAGATTGTTTTATTTTTCTTGCAACTCCAGTGTCAAATGTTGCAGTATTTGCACAAGGAAATACACAGATAGTTCATACGTGTGTGTTGTGAAATGCTGCAATGCACATAAATTCAGATGTGCTGGCACGGAGCATTGGAGTGCAATTCAAAATGATCGTGCATTCCCGTAACATGTTGTATAATGCACCTTTCCACGCATTGTACATTCATGTACATTCATGTAATTAAGTAGGTAATGTAAGAGTATAGTTGTCAATTTGACAGAGCAAATAAAGTCAAATAGTTTTTCAGAATGTGGCTAAGCAGCCCTTTTAGTAGTTCAGGAGATGATCCTGCTGCCTCATGAATACCTGTTTTTCTTTTTTTGGCGAATGGAAATTTTCAATGGTGCTAAATCGTCACAAGTGCGAGCCAAGCATTTGGCTCCTGGTTGTGTTAGGGCCCCTATTGACTTGAATTGGTGAGTTTGACAGGCAGTAGCACCTGTGAACTCAATATACTAAGGTAAAGTTGCTGTAGATGTGATGCAAAGCATCACAGCTGAAGCATGTGAACTGCAGGCTTTAGGTAAGCGGTCAAGGGGGAGAGGTAAATCCACAGCTCAGATGGCTGTATTTGCCACTCATGTGATGGAGGCCTCACTTTGAACCTTTGTCTTTATTACTTTGAGCTACTCGCCCAGCACAAGAAGGCATCTTGATGTCTTTGTGAAGTCACTGGCTACACGCTTGCTCAGGGACGCTGGACCATAAAGTACTGGAGCCAGAGACAGCCACAGATCAACAATGGCATCCCCTGTATTTCTCCCTCTGTGTGATTCCTTTTAACACAGCCCAACTGCTAAAGTCAATCACAAAGGTAATGCAAACCTGCAGAAAAAAAAACACACACAAACACAAGTAATGTTTCTGCTAAAGTACAAAAAAAAACAAAAAACAATTGCGACATAAAATCCATCCTGATTGCAACATCTTCCTGGTTTGCTACAATGACACTGCTCAGACTGTCACCACCAAGGAAGAGCCTTCCACCTGTTTATAGCAGTTATTCTTGTGTTACAACAGTCCGGCTTTTTACTATAGTGCCAGCTTTAAGACAACTGTTGCAACAGCTGCTACAAGTGCTTTGTGCTCATAGCTTACTGCTGAATGCACTTATAGTAGATATAAACCCTAACTTAATGACATTGAAGTTGGGTATACATGTACCTGAAACTCGGAATTTGGTATGTGTGTATCCTGCTGTTCAGTTGAAGCTGGTCCTTAGATCTGCTTCTGTTGAATGGTCCTGCTGGAAAACCAACTTTCGATCAGTGGCTGCAGCAGCGCTGACTTGTGTATTCTAATTTTTGAAATACCCTCTTACTATTTAAACTGGATTGTCTTCAAAAATATATGCGCACATGGCTGGCGAATCCAGCATTGGTCTGCCGGGATCAGTAAGGTCCAGTGCCACCATCTTGGCTTCTGACCACATTGGCGGTTGGATGTCTCTTCATGGTTCAGACAGCCACCCCCTAATGATGTGTCGCCAGATTTGCACTCCTCTGGCTGCAAAAGTGACATTGGCCACTGCTCCTGAAGTCTCCTGCAGGTCACATAACCCAGGAAGCTTCAGGAGTGGTGGCTACATCATTCCATCATTCTTGCCTAGACAAGAATGGACCTAGGGAAGGGAGGAGGTAGGCAGGAATGGTAAAATTAAAGTCACCTTTGTAGACTGCAGAAGTGTTAACTAAAGCAAAGTATACTATTGTTTTTTTTTTTTGTTTGTTTTTTACATCTTTTTGCACCTTTTGTTGCAGTCTCTTCTCTCCCTATCTACATGCACCCCACCGATATCCACATGACATTTCTCACAGCCCATTTCTGATGGTGACAACAGTGGACTGTCCCTAAATAAGGGCTGATTCACACTGGTCCAACATGCATTCTGACTTCCAGAGCACAAGTCACATGAAATGTCAAAATCAATTGTTCCCTATCAGAGCCGTCTTAACTGGTCCGGCTTGTGTCGGTCTGACTTTGAAAATACTCCCTGCACTACTTTGGTCCAACTTGGGCATGATTTCAGCCCATTGATTTGAATGTAGGTCGCATTCCAGTCGGATCATCATCTTAACTGATCCGACTTGTGGCATGCCGCTTGTGCTCTGTGGATCTTGAGGAGAAACCAATTTTTCAAAAAATTGGCGTGCCCCCCAGACCCTACGGTATGGATTTTGAGGGGAAAGCCCACACCACATAAAAAATTTCTAAAACGGCATAGGGTCCCCCCCAAAATCCACACCATACCCTTATCCGAGCATGCAGCCCGGCATGTCGGGAAGGGCGGGGAAACGAGAGAGAGGGTGCTTTGGGGCAGGAGGGGGCTCTGTGCCCCCCCCCACCCATGTGGAGGGCATGTGGCCTGGTATGGTCCAGGAGGGGGGCCCGTTTGCCTATCCCGTCCCCCCTTCCTGACCTGCTGGGCTGCGTGACAACACAGGAGCATGACTGAGACACAGTGGCAAAGTTGTCACAGAAAGTGCTTGAACAAGGACCCTGTTGGTAGGATCACCACCAGGTATTATTAATGAAAGCTGCATATTTAAAAAGATTTTAAATTATTTTTGTCAGCCTTCATGCCAAAGTTGACATTTACCTATTTGAATTAGAGTTTTTTGTGTCGGTGGGGTGCTCAAGCAGCTGGCAGAAGGTTTGTATAGTCACCTAAGAGAGAGAATCTGCTGCGCTTAAATAAGAAAAAACTCAGAAGCAGCTAACACAATATTGCTGGGTACAATAACAAAAAATATAAATAAAAGTGTAGCGCTAATAAATAATGATAAAAAGTATATAAGTGTAATTACGCTGTTTCCCCGAAAATAAGACCTAGCGTGATTGTCGGTGATGGCTGCAATATAAGCCCTACCCCCCAAATAAGCCCTAGTTAAAGTCCATGTAGGTCTTATTTTCAGGGCAGGGCTTATTTTTGGGGAAACAGGGTAGGGCTTATTTGGGGGGTAGGGCTTATATTGCAGCCATCACTGACAATCATGCTAGGTCTTATTTTCGGGTAAACAGGGTAATGACACAAAAAATTGCAGTCCATCTTGAAAAATCCAAAAGGATAGAAGATAGGAGAACCGTCACCGACACCCAACACAACTGACTCTTACCGTCAGTGTATAGGACATACACATTGAGCAAATGGTTGAAAAAGCCAAATTCACAACTTGTATTAATCGAACGGTCCACCAATAGAATCCTCTTTCATAGATCCACCAGAGACAGATAGCTGTTTCTTAACAATCTCAGCTGGGAGATAGACTCCATAGGAATAACTCAATAGCCATATAAAAAAGGATGGAAGAACAAACTCATTGCGCAGACATCCAAAAATGCAATCGTTTATTGCAACAAGAAAGATTAAACTCACATTTCACCATTAAAAAACGAGCATGAGCCAAAAAGGAAAGCGTCCAGCGCTTCCTACCATCAAGACGGCGGCCACTCCTCTATACACGGTACGTCCCTCGTCCCTCATTCGCCCATGAGGGACGAGTGACGTATCTTGTATAGAGGAGTGGCCGCCGTCTTGATGGTAGGAAGCGCTGGAGGCTCTCCTTTTTGGCTCATGCTCGTTTTTTAATGGTGAAATGTGAGTTTAATCTTTCTTGTTGCAATAAATAATTGAATTTTTTTTGGATGTCTGTGCAATGAGTTTGTTCTTCCATCCTTTTTTATATGGCTATCGAGTTATTCCTATGGAGTCCATCTCCCAGCTGAGATTGTTAAGAAACAGCTATCTGTCTCTGGTGGATCTATGAGAGAGGATTCTATTGGTGGACCGTTCGATTAATACAAGTTGTGAATTTGGCTTTTTCAACCATTTGCTCAATGTATATGTCCTATACACTGACGGTAAGAGTCAGTTGTGTTGGGTGTCGGTGACGGTTCTCCTGTCTTCTATCCTTTTGGATTTTTCAAGATGGACTGCAATTTTTTGTGTCATTAATTACACTTATATACTTTTTATCATTATTTATTAGCGCTACACTTTTATTTATATTGTATAGTTACCTGTAGGTGCCCGCTATTACACACTATACCCCGCTGATGTTAGCCTTGTAGAGTAATTAGCACACCAGGTTTACTTTAGCCCTCTAGTATCACCCTAAAGGGACCAACAACTTGGCACCCCCAAGGCCTCATTCCCTTGTATGTATATTGCCGGGTGTTGTTGGGTTTTTTTTTTTTAGCAATTGTGGTTTGATGACAAGTGACAATACATACACACTTGAAATGGTCATTTTTATCTTAATAAAATAAATAATAGTCACACAAGGCTAGGACACCCCGCAGATGGTTTACATTATCCTATAGCGGACGTGTGTTTAGCACCAATATGCACATCCCATCCAAGGAACCCTACTGAGCCTTCCAGCTGTGCAATGTATACAACACCCTCTGCAGAGGAATGTATGATACAACAGCTCACGTCTTATCTCTCAGAGTTAAATAATCTCTATCTCTCTCCTTTGCTAAGTATCTGCTGCCAACATAATGTTTTTTTATGCTGGTTAAGCATGGAGGAGAAATCCAGGCTTTGAGGTTATGTCATAGGGGTGACAGCTGCTCCAGTTCTGCTGGAATTTACACAATCCAGCCAACATTCCAGTCCCCCTTCCCCCCTGCTCCCTATTATCTTCCCAAATGTACTGGAATTGTTACAGAAAGAACATTTCACCACTTTACACATTTGCTCAAAGAGGAGACACTATTGTCAGAGCTGACCGAAACAAACAACGTTGTCACCTCTTGGAAGGACGGGAGGGACTATTGACGGCTGTATTGTGGTGATTGAAATTCCTGTAGCTGCCAATTAGTGTATGCTATCATGCGAAAAGAATAAAGATCAGCTTTTCTGTTCTTATAGGGATGTTTAAAAGATTAGTTCACCTTTAAGCCCGGTACACACTACAGTTTTTTCTTCTTTTTTTTTTCGTGCAACCCAACAGGTTGTACTATCCATGTGAAGTTAGTTCAGCGGTCTCCCCCGCTAAGTTTTTGTGTTCTGACAGGAGGACGGCTCCCCCACCAGAATACACCGATCAGCGATCTCTGTCATTGGCTGAGAGCGCCGATCGGGAGTCGGTTGGCTGCTGGTTTTCCAGCACGCACGTCCGACAGAAACCATCCAAATGGACAGACCGACAGACACATGGGCAGAGTGCCGGCCGTTTTTTTTTTTTTTTGAACCGGCAAATGTCTCTCAACATTCTGTCTGTGTGTATGTGGCTTTAGGCTCGGTTCACACTGATGCGATGCGGTAACATGCGCGATTCCTGTGCGGGTTCCTGCATCGCATCTGACTCGCAGGCAGCTCACACTGCTCTCTGCGAACTGCTGCGAGTGTCAATAGAAAGTTAATGACACCCCCAAATTTGTTTGCAGAACGCAGTGCGAACTGTGGAATCGGATCACATGGGTGTAAACACCCATGCGATTTGTTTCCAGTGCGGACCAAAAGAAGGGTCCTGCGCCATTTTGCACCAAACTGTATGCCTGAATTCGCATTGCACAGACATTGCATGTGATGTGCACAGCGAACTAGGGGGGGGGGCCCTGCAAGGGCCTCCCACAGCCTGCTCAGCACTCCATCTTTATATTCCACCTGACTGCCCCTGCTGGCATGACTCCTACCTATTTATGAGGTGAGCTGCCCCCTTTCAGACCCTTTTTGCTGGGGATTGGCCAGGATCCTCAAACATGCATGACATCCCATACCTAGCCTCCACCCACTACATTCAGAACCTTCTGCAAGGTTCCAGGAAGCAGGGGGAGGCACCATAAGAGCTGTCAGATGAGTCATCCAGCCTCCCTGAACCACTAAACCCTGACCCAGATTCAGCCCAGGCCTGGCTCTCAGCCAAGCCAATTTACCTACACTAGCACCTATGTACACCTAGCACACTAGCTAGAGGGTGCTACAGACATTTCCAAAAAAAATCCTATATATTAGAACTTCCTCAGTACACTCAAGTGCTTGTAATAATAAACATGTCACACTTGCTCTGTGCAATGGTTTTGAACAGAGTAGCCCCTCCTCTTCTGGGGTCCACTGCCAGCGCTCTTGGCTCTTGCCCTTCGTCATGTGCCACCTTCCTATAGTGGCATACGTGCAGGCTCCATCCCAAGCTGCACCCTGTGTGTCCATTGACATACAAAGTGAGGCTTGGGCCTGTCCCCCGAGGGAGGGGGAGGGGAGCTAATGGCTCCTCCTGCTCTCACTGACCACAGTGAGGGGAGAAAGAGAGCTGCCCTCGGGCACAGCGCTGGACTGAGATTGGGCTCAGGTAAGTATTAGAGGGGCTGAGGGGGCAGCTGACAATAGAAGGGTTTTTTTTTGCCCTAATGCAGAGAATGCATTAAGGTTAAAACAAACCTTCAGCTTTTATAACCCCTTGAATATGCTGTCCTTCGTTTTGTAAAGGAATACTTACTCTTCAAGCTGCTTATTTCATTGCCATCTTCTTCCTGTGGATTGTAGGGTATACTGAGCGTTAGATACACTGTATTTTCAAAAGTATTGGGACGCTTGCCTTGACTTGCACATGAACTTTAATGGCACTCCAGTCCTATGGCCCACCCTTTGCAGCTATAACAGCTTCAACTCTTCTGGGAAGGCCGTCTACAAGGTTTAGGAGTGTGTCTATGGGAATGTTTGACCATTCTTCTAGAAGTGCATTTGTAAGGTCAGGCACTGATGTTGGACGAGAAGACCTGGCTCGCAGTCTCCGCTCTAATTCATCCCAAAGGTGTTTTATCAGGTTGAGGTCAGGACTCTGTGCAGGCCAGTCAAGTTTCTCCACCACAAATTTGCTCATCCATGTTTTTATGGACCTTGCTTTGTGCACTGGTGCACAGTCATGTTGGAACAGGAAGGGGTCATCCCCAAACTGTTCCTACAAAGTTGGAAGCATAAAATTGTAAAAAATGTCTTAGTATGCTGACGCTTTAAGAGTTCCCTTCACTGGAACTAAGGGGCCAAGCCCAACCCCTGAAAAACAACCCCACACCATAATCCCCCCTCCACCAAATGGTTTGGAGGTGTGGCCCAATACTTTTGGCAGTATAGTGTGTAAGGATGAGCTCAGGCGTGTTCGCAACTAAAACGTGCAGAGCCCGCCAGGAAGTTGGCACTGCACAGCGCTAATCACAGGCAGTGAGATGTTTCTCGATCTCTGCAGCTGCGCATAGGGAAAATGTCTCACTGCCTGTGATTAGCGCTGTGCAGTGCCAACTTCCTGGCGGGCTCTGCACGTGCTAGTTGCGAACACGCCTGAGCTGATCCTTAATAGTGTGGATGAGCATGTTTGGGGTGGAGGAACTTGACTGGCCTGCACAACATGAATTAGAGCGGAGACTGTGAACCAGGCCTTTTGGTCCACCATCACTGCCTGACCTCACAAATGCGCTTCTGGAAGAATGGTCAAACATTCCCCATAGACACACTCCTAAACCTTGTGGATAGCCTTCCCAGAGGCGTTTAAGCTGTTTTAGCTGCAAAGGGTGGGCCAACTCAATATTGAACCCTACGGACTAAGACTGGGATGCCATTAAAGTTCATGTGCATGTAAAAGCAGGTGTCCCAATACTTTTGACAATATAGCGTATGTGGCCCCAGCAAAACACAAACTAGCTTTCGCATGAACAGTCCACTCTTTCACTCTCGCAGAATGTTGAGCTGTGAGAGAGAGCAAGAGCGTTATTTAGAAAAATAACATCCTCTCTGTGTGATTATATATTCTTTTTATTATTGTTATTATTATACAGGATGTATATGGTGCCAAAAGTTTGCATAGCCCTTTACAATATAGAAAAAGACAGTACAGTTACAATACAATTCAATACAAGAGGGAAAGGAGGACATTGCTCATGAGAGCTTACAAACTATTAGGGAGAGACAAGTCGTAAAACAGGTAATAACTGTAGGGGATTCGATGACGGAGAAAGTAAAAGTTCAGTTTTTATGGATCACCTAACGGTGGACAGAGTAGGAGACAAATTATGGTAAGGAGTTGGGAGGATGGAAAAGGCTCTAGAGAAGTCTCAGGCAGGCCATACAAGGTGCAAATTTCTTTCCTGCAACCGTGGGTTGCAGGAAAGAAATTTGCATGATTCCCCCATCAACACAGACAGAGCTGACAGTGGAATCCCCCCTGCCAAGCAATTGTATGCTCCCGGCGGGGGGAAGCTGTCCCCGTCACAGAGAAGACAGTGATTATCACTAGTAGCTATAGCAACCGCTAGCGATAATTGCAAGAGAATCCGGCAGGTTGTTTGTACCCAAGTTGATCGAACAACTTGGTACTTTCAGCCTGCCCATTAACGTTTCGAATCTCGGCCGTTTCCTGATGAAGCTGCCAAAATTTGAACCATGTATGGCTTGCCTTGGTGGTGAGCATGAAGGAGGTAATGAGGGCAGGGCCGCCCTAATAGCATCATGGGCCCCTGAGCAAAGTAATGCTCTGGGGCCCCTACAATGGAGGCAGCGTAGGTAAACAGACATCGAGTAGGGAGGAGGCAGACAAGCGGAGCTTCCCCTTTTGGGTGGAGCTCCGCATTAACTACTTGAACAATTATTCTGTACAGCAAAGAAACAGTGGAAAAATACTACATACATAAAGTAACAAAGCTGTCCTGTGCATATAATATATCTGCTAGATTGATGCCTCTCCAGCACTATGGCCCCTCTACACCCCAGATATCCCCGCAGCACTCTGACCCCTCTATACCCCAGATATCCCCCCAGCACTCTGACCCCTCTACACCCCAGATATCCCCCCAGCACTGTGACCCCTCTACACCACAGAAATCCCCCCCAGCTTTCTGACAACTCTACACCCTAGATATCCCCCCAGCAGTCTGACCCCGCTTCACCCCAGATATCCCCCCAGCACTCTGATCCCTCTACACCACAGAAACCCCCCCCAGCTTTTTGACCACTCTACAACCCAGATATCCCCCCAGCACTCTGACCTCTCTACACCCCAGATATCCCCCCAGCACTCTGACCCCTCTACACCCCAGATATCCCCCCCAGCACTCTGACCCCTCTACACCCCAGATATCCCCCCAGCACTCTGACCCCTCTACTCCCCAGATTTTCCCCCCAGCACTCTGACCGCTCTACACCCCAAATATCCCCCCAGCACTCTGACCCCTCTACACCCCGGATATCCCCCCAGCACTCTGACCCCTCTACACCCCGGATATCCCCCCAGCACTCTGACCCCTCTACACCCCGGATATCCCCCCAGCACTCTGATTCCTCTACAACCTAGATATCCCCCCAGCACACTGACCCCTCTACACCCTAGATATTCCCCCCAGCACTGTTACCATATACCATAAGATACCTCTTGTACTGTGACCCCACTACATCCCTGATACCCCCTACACTGTGGCCTCTCTACATCCCTGATACCTCTAGCACTATAGCCACCCAAGCTACCCCAAGCATTGCTACCCCCTATACACCCCAGATCCCCCCTCAGGATTGTTTTCCTCCATACAACCTTGATATCCCCCAGCACCATTATTCCATACATGTAGTACCCCCTTTTCCAGTGGAGATACAGTGCATGTAAACTTTTGGCTATGTGCTCACCTCCAGCACTGGACTCACCTATACCAATCAAGCAGGCAGAAGGAGGGGCGGTGGAGGGAGCATCCCTCCGGACATTCCAAGCCCTTCGGTGCAAATAGTGCTGGACAGCTGGGCTCACCGTGACACCATCCACAATGCTATTTCCGCAGGTGGCCTCTCACTGCTGCCGACTCAGCAGCTCCCACTCCAGCTCCTACTCTGCAGCCTTCGAGTCCCGAGCCTTCAAACTGCATGGGGCGGGGTCAGAGCATCACTGGCACTCCGGCCCCGCCCCTCCCTGCTGGCTTTGAAATAATTGGTATCGTTCTGCACAACACGGCGCACCGCTGCCAGCCTGCCTCCCCTGTGTATCCATCACTCTCAGTGCCATCATGGGGCCCCCAATTTTGGGGCAGTGTGGGCTCAAGGACCAGATGCTTTGGGGAAAGTGCAGGGGCCCCCCATGCAGCTCAGGGCCCCTGGGCAGTGTCCAGGTGTGCCCACTCATTATGACAGCCCTGGATGAGGGCACTCGAGAGCAGGAAGTCTTGGAAGGAGCGGAGAGGACGGTGTGGGTGATAGTTTGAGACAAGGTAGGTGATGTAGCTCGGGGCAGAGTTGTAAATGGCTTTGTATGATATTAGTATTTTGAATTGTATTTGTTTGGTGATCAGAAGTCAGTGGAGGGATTGGTAGAGAGGGGTGGGGGACACTGGTTGGTAAGGTAAATGAGTTTGGTAGCAGCATTCATGACAGACTGAAGGGTGGGGGGATAGCCTGTGTAGAGGTAGGCCTATGAGGAAGAAGTTGCAATAGTCAAGGCAAGAGATGACAGGTAAATAAATGAGTAGATTGGTAATTTCATTGGATACGAAGAGGTGTTTTATGGAAATGGTACAGAGGTAAAGTCTGCAAGATTTGGACAGTGATTGGATCTGGGGAGGAGAGGTCAATAACCAGGATTACACCTGGCACCTTGTCATGAGGGAGGGACTGATAGAGGGGATCTTATAAGCTCAATTTTAGAATGATTTAATGTGAAGAAGTGTTGTGATAGCCATAGCTTGTTACTTTCCAGGTTGGATGGCACCTAGCCTCGGTCATCCCAGAACGTAGCAAGCAATGGAGTCCAGGGTGGCTTGATGGCAAGAGGTAGGGCCAATATACTCTGAGTCCACTTCCTGTGAACCCAGGGTGTCAAGGACCCACCCCTTGCCATCAGGAGAATAGGTAAGATAATGCAAAATCCAGTACAGCTGTGCATGGTAGCCAATCAGCGTCTAACTTCAGCTTGCTCAATTAAGCTTTGACAATAAATCCTGGAAGCTGATTGGTTTCTTTGCACAGCTGCACCGGATTTTGCACACACCAGCTTTAGTAAATTAACCACTTAATGTCATGTGACTGAACTGAGGACACCTGGAAAAAAAAGTATGTATAATGAATATAAAAAGGGGGTGAGGGACAGTCAGTGCCAGGACTAGGTCATCTAGAGCCCAGGGCAAACATGCCAAATTGCAACCCCCCAAGATGTATGATTATGTGTCAGCAAAAATCCAAAACACGAGCACTAATCTGCATGTCCAAACTAAGCATAAATCCCCCCTTCCTCACAGTACAAATCCACCCACCTGCTGAAATCCCCCCTCCCAGCACAGTTCCCCCCCCCCCCCCAAAAAAAACCTTTCCCCTCCTAGCACAAATCCTCTACCCCTCAAATTTCCCTTCTGAGCACAAATTTCCCCCCCCCCACCCTTACTCCATACCCCCCCCTCCTAATACAAATAGCCCCAGTCATCCCAACTAGAAAAAACCCCCCCCCGCCCCCCCAAAAAATCAGATCTTAGCACAAATTCCTTTTCTAACACAAACCCTTCAAATCCCCCTCCTAACAAAACTCCTCTTCACCCCCCAACACAAATCCCCCCAAATCACCACTTCTAGCACATCTCCCCAAATTTCTCCTCCTAGAACAGTTCTTACCCCCCCCCAAATTCCCCATCCCAACACAAATACCATCCCCCAATCTTCTTGTGGTGACCCCCCCCCCTCCTCACATGATACCAAAGTGTCCAGGGCAGCCGTCCCTCCTGCCCACCCCTTATCCCCGCCCTGGGGGCAGTCCCTCATTAAGACCCAAGTCCATTTTCTCTCTTTGCTTCACAGCTTTTGCTATTTTTGATTTGATATATACAGATATTGAGATGTTTGGCTTCAGAATTATCTATACCATTAAAGCAAAGGTTGATGGGATTCCAAATCATTTTACACAGAACAGAAGTATGTTGTATGGAAGTCATTCTCGTGGATTAGCAGCTGTGCTAGGGCGATGTGGGCCTCTTCCCTCTCCAAGGAATAAGCAGCTGTGTTATAGAATTGTGAACCTGTTGCTTGACACGCCTTGTACGTGAATGTCTGTAAGAAGCAGGGATCTGCTTATCCACACGGGAGGCCGCAGGCGAATTATCGCTTCTTGCGGATTCTGTGGTGTTACTGTTCAGCAAATGTCAGGAATGCATCGTATTCTGCATTGCAAGTTTAAGCCCTGGTTCACATTGGTACGATATGACATGCGATTCGACATGTCAAATCGCATGTCAAATCAGCGCCATGTGCCGGAAATGGCACCGTCCTAATTGATGCGACGCTGCATTTGCGGCGCCGCACCAATTTCAAAAAGTAGTTTCTGTACTCATTTTTGCGATTTCGGGCTGCGATTTACATTGACATCTGTGCAGGTTTCTGCTGTCTCTGAAATTGCGTCCGAAATCAGGACTGAGATGCGGGAGTGAAATCATGTGATTTCAGCTGAACTCGCACGGCTTCATTCCGTAGCTTAGTGTGAACCTGGGCTTATTGCATTTAGAAAGTGTGCAGCAAGCAGCCAAAAGCATGCTGGTTACATTGGCCCTCCAGTTTCTGGAGCCTGCACCAGTATTAAATATTAATGGGGCCTATTTATTAAACTTGGCCAAACCCAGAAACATTTGCTTGCCTGGATTTACCCAGATCCATTGCACATCCATCGCTTTTTTTATGTATAAAACTGGCAAATGTTAAGTCAGCAAATGTTATTTATATTTTTTGCTATTTATTCTATAATTTTTCTATTTATTTAGATCAGGGGTGTCCAAACTTTTGACTTTCCTGGGCCACATTGGAAGAAGAGGAATTGTCTTGGGCCACACATAGAATACACTAACAACAGGGATAGCTGATGAGCATAAAAAGTCAGGCATATCACAAGGTAACGATCACTGATATCGATAATGTACCTATCTCAGTAATAAAACTTCATTTTTTTGTAATATTATCTATTATAAAGTAAAAGAGGGCAACATAAAACGAGTGCGATATTTGACACTGTTTTTGATAAACTAATGCTGGCCCTACACTATACAAAAAATCGGCTGAAATTCGGTCATTTAGACAGTTCGTTCGTTTTTCGGCCAGTTAATGGGCACAAAATTGCTAATCATTGAGACGTTTTTGTGCCGAAAAATTGAAGGACAAGTTTGGAAATTTTCTGCTGAACGAACGATAAATTGAAAGGTTAATGTGTCTTCCGTCCGAACTGTCTGCACTAGGTATATGTAAAAAAACAAACAAAAAATGCATTCATTTATATCCACTGAACGATTTATCGGTCATTACATGATGGCGCTATCGTTACGGCCGAATGTTCGTTTTTCGAAAATGGGTTCGGCCGATTTTTCGTATAGTGTATGGCCAGCATTAGACATCAATATCTGGTTGGATGGCTGGAGTAGCAATTCTCAATGAATTCTCTAGGTGCTCATCAGATATTTTGGTTGTAATTTTGCCCTTCGCATGCTTTATCCTTGAAAATAGTAGCTTACAAATATAGGTGCTGTGGAAAACTGATGACATGAATAAGGTGTGATTTTGAAGAGTGGGAGAGTTTTCTTTGGGAAGATAAAACTTATAAAAGTCCAGTAAAGCGGCACAGTCAAATTTTTCTTTGGCCGCATTTGTTCGCAAAGTGTGAACACATTTTTACAAAAAATCCCTCCAAAAAGCAAAATTTTTAAGTAGGTTTTCGACTTTGTGTTAGCCATCTTGGGCCGCAGTTTGGACACCCCTGATTTAGAATGTAAGGCTAGGCTCACACTTTCCCTGAAAAGCAATCTGCAGTAAGTATCTTACTAATCTATCTAAGTAGGCAATCTTGTCTTCTCCTGAATTCCTTTTTTTTCTTCTTCTTCTTTTTTTTTTTCAAATGGGGATTTTGAATGAGATTATTGATGGCAGCATAGCCCTAATGAGTTGAATAGATGAGTTTTGACAAGCGTTGTCACCTGTCAACTTGGCAAGCCACGTAAAATTTTCTGCAGCGGCAAAGCCTTGTGGCTATGACGTGGGCACAGCCTCCTCTGGCTGTATGGTAGCTTTTAGGTGGGCAGTAAAACCACAGCTCAACTGTCTGTTTTTACTGCCTCCTGTGTAAAGGAGGCGTTATTTAACCGCTCGCTGACCAGCCGCCGCAGTTGTACTGCGGCAACATGGCTTGGCTGCGCGAATCGCCGTAATGTTACGTCGCTTCTACATCTGGCCACTAGGGGCGCACGTGCCCCCTGCTTGCCCACGGAGCCGATGCGAGTGCCTGGCAGTTGCGATCACCAACAGGCTCCCCCGATCGCTCGGGGCACATGGAGAGCCAGGATCTGTGTGTATAAACACACAGATCCCAGCTCTCTTAGGGGAGAACAGACAGATTGTTTGTTCATACAGAGAATGAACAGCGATCTGTCATCTCCCCTACACAGTCCCCTCCCCTCTTCAGTTAGAACACACAATAGGGAACACATTAACCCCTTGATCGCCCCCCTAGTGGTTAACCCCTTCACTGCCAGTGACATTTTTACAGTAATCAATGCATTTGAATAGCACTGATCGCTGTAAAAATGCCAATGGTCCCAAAAATGTGTCAAAATTGCCCGACGTGTCCGCCATAATGTCGCAGTCCCGATAAAAATTGCAGATCGCCGCCATTACTAGTAAAAAAAAAATAATAGTAAAAATGCCATAAAACTATCCCCTATTTTGTAGGCGCTATAACTTTTGCGCAAACCAATCAATATACACTTATTGCGATTTTTTTTTTTTTTTTACAAAAAATATGTAGAAGAATACATATCGGCCTAAACTGAGGAAAAAAAAATTTTTTTATATATTTTTGGTGGATATTAATTCTAGCAAAAAGTAAAAAATATAGCATTTTTTTTTTCAAAATTGTCGCTCTTTTTTTGTTTATAGCGCAAAAAATAAATACTGCAGAGGTGATCAAATACCACCAAAAGAAAGCTCTATTTGTGGGAAAAAAAAGGACGTCAATTTTGTTTGGGGGCAACATCGCACGACTGCGCAATTGTCAGTTAAAGCAACGCAGTGCCGAATCGCAAAAAGTGCTCTGGTCAGGAAGGGGGTAAAATCTTCCGGGGCTGAAGTGGTTAATGTTTGGATTGTACTCTCCCACAAACAGACTTTCCTAATCCTCTTATATTGAATTAATTTGTAATTGTTCTGTCTCATTTTTTCTTCTAAAAAATGTTGCCAACTGTTGGCACTTTATAAATCTTCTATCATAATAATAGTAATAATAATAAAAACAATAATAATAAAAATAATAATAATAATAATAATAATAATAATAATAATAATATGCTTCCTCTGTGCTTTTGAATATTTAGCAAAAATGATGGTTCAGTAAAAAATTGTACCACAGATCTGCTGTTCTAGGTGAATCCTATGGAAGGCTGTCCTTTGGAAACAGGATTTGCCAGCAAGGTAAACACCAATTGGTAGGTAAACCCCCTACATGTATTATTGTCAAAAAGCAAACAGCTAAAATTAGAGCCCTGACGTTTCCAAATGTACGGGGCAATGTTTAAAAGGCCTGGGAACCTAGGTGATTACCAACATTCTTGGCAAAGAAAAGTATTTTGCAGGCAGAAGAAAAAATTAATTTAATTTTTGTTATTTTTTTTTATAGTATCTGTAATTTATTGCGGGTGTGGTTTATTGGTATTTATAATTTCTGAAAAAGGGGGCAGCGGTGAAATTACTTGGGGGAAAAAAAATTGGCTTGAGATGTTTGTTTAAAACACTAATGCAATGTGTATGCTGATTAGTATTCACAGAAGTTATTGCCTCCAAGGTGTGGGGTTTATAAATATTAGTGTGTTCACACTGTGTGATGTATTCAATGCTAGCATTGGTGAAGAAAGTTTGGGGTGGAGATGTTATTGTAGAAGTCAAATCGCTCCACGGATGGGAGCCAAAGCTAAATATAGCCAACGTGTCAATGGAGAGCCCACCAGATGTAGTTAAACCATTTTTATTCTACATTGATAAGTCTGATGATCACCCCACCTGTAATCCTCGCTCTTGGGTGTGTTTTATCCATATGCAGTGGCATAGCATGGTTGGGGCCATAGGGACAGTTGCCCTGGGGGCAAGGCTTTCAGTGTAGCAAAAGAAAAAAAGAAAAAAAAAGAAAGTAGTAATAATTAATAAAAAATAGCCCTGGGAGGGCTTCATTAGGGCGCTGGGGTCATTTGACATCAGTGTGCTTTTAACAGAACCTTGAACACAGTGATGTTGGCTAATGGAATGACATGTCTAGGAGTGTCTGAATCAGAGCAGTCCAGGAGCAGAGCTGGGAAAAAGTACAATGCAGAGGGCATGACTGCAGTATGCAGCTAGCTGGCAACTGGCTGATATCATGTTACCTCTGAGATAAGTACGTTGACATGTACCCTGGATCTATGCAAGGCCACCTCAGGCCTCAGGACTATCCCATTGCCCCCCCCCCCCAGCATCCTGACCATGTGGGATACCAGGGTTTGGGCTTAGCATTTGCAGCACCTTCTCATCCTCACCCTGGATCACACCCATTGGGCCCCCCAGGGACGACACACTGCTTATTACTCAGGACACACTCCCATCAACCCTTCTCCAAGGGTCAACCTGGGCTACAGCCAACTGGAAAGAGCCAAGGGCCATCTTATCTTGGGGTACTACCAGCTGAGTATCAACCTCTAATCTCTTCATGGGTGGCAGAAGACCACAGGAAGAACCACTACACGCGGAAGAGAAAGCCAGGTACACAGCACACACTTTCCTATTATTTATCACTATTATTATATGCTATCTTCTCTGACTACTTATGGAGAAAGGCCCTTTAAAAGTATATTGTGTGTGTGTATATATATATATAGTACTGTGAAGAAATATTTTAAAGCAAGAATGCTTTCAACAAAATACATGTTAATTGTTTATTTTTATCAATCTACAATATGCAAAGTGAGCGTACAGAAGAAAAATCTAAATCAAATCAATATTTAGTGTGACCACGCTTTGGCTTCAAACCAGCATCAATTCTTCTAGGCACACTTGTACACAGTGTTTGAAGGAACTCAGCAGGTAGGTTGTTCCAAACATCTTGGAGAACTAACCACAGATCTGTGGATGTAGGCTGCCTCAATTCCTTCTGTTTCTTTATCTGATCAGGGCTCCATTACTTTCAGGACTCCTTGTTTTTCTTTACACTGAAGATAGTTCTTAAAGCGGGGTTCCACTATCTCCGAGATTTTTTGGCAAAATGACAATGAATATGCTCTATGAATATAGAACTCACTTGTTTGGTTTTTAAAGATGAGTGCTGTCCGTTTTCTCCTAATAAAGAAACTTATAAATTACGATCCAGACGGTTGTCATCTTGCCTGTGGGCATGTGAAGCCCACAGGCATCCTCTTCTGGGATACGGTGCTGCTGATCAACCAGCATGCACCGCCCGTTCTGTTCCCGATCTCGCGCATGCGCAGTAGATTGACATCGCAGCGCCCTCAACAGCTCCAGTTGCCATCACAACGAGCGGCGTCATAGGAAGTCCCGCCCCGTTGTGATGGCAATGACGTCACTCCCAGGATTGAATTCCCGAGATAACTCTCACAACAGGCCGCCGCACTGACTGAAACACACCCCTATCCGCAGCCTGTACACCCTGGAAGACACAGATACAATCAACAACAAAGGTACAGTATAAAAAAAAAAGTGCCGTTTTGTCATTAGGACATTGCGGCAATCCTCTGCAGCTAGTGTTGTGAAATCGGGTGGAGATCCGATTTAATGACATTGGCTGCATGTTTGGGGCCTTTATCCTATTGCAGAATAAATTTGAGGCCAATCACACGCCTCCCTGATGGTATGACATGATGGATAAGTATCTGCCCGTATTTCTCAGCATTGAGGAAATCATTGATCGGGCAACGTTGGGATTGGTCAGCCAAGGAAACTTAATGCAGCAGATGAAAGACACATCATGCTTAATCCCTTCCACATTGGAAGATGTCCAGCAGTGCCATCAGCACAGAACTGGTGGAAACCAGTGGGACCCAGGTATACCCATCTACTGTCTGGAGAAGTCTGGTCAGAAGTGGACTTAATGGAAGAATTGTGGCCAAAAAGCCCTACCTCTGACATGGAAACAAGGCTAAATGACTCATCTATGCACGAAAACATAGGAACTGAGGTGCAAAAAAATGTCAGCAGGTGCTCTGACGAAGGGCTGGAGAGCGGTAAAATGAGTGTCTGCAGGCAACTGTGAAGCATGGTGGAGGTTCCTGGCAAGTTTGGGTTGCATTTCTGCAAATAGAGTTGGAGATTTGGACAGGAATCAGGATCAATGGTATCCTTAATGCTGAGAAATACAGGCAGATACTTATCCATCATGCCATACAATCAGGGAGGAGTGTGATTGGCCCCAAATCTATTCTGCAGCAGGACAGCAAACCCAAATATACAGCCAATGTCATTAAAAGAGAAGTATGTTTTTTTTTCCCAGAATCATACTTACCTAGGTAGATGCAGTATTGGTCCGATGCTGCATCTGTCCCCCGACGCCTCTACACTGAGAACCAAGTGATCAAACACAGTCGATGGCTCGGTTTTCTCAGCTCCCCGAGCTGGATCGCTGAGCTGGGGAGGGGCGGGGAGTGGCCGTCTCAGGCTCTCAGCGGCTCGCTGAGATGGGTGTCGTTCCAGGCACCTGGTGGATCCAGACTTTATTGTCGTGATGACGTGGTGCCTTGACTGATTTCTGTCTCTCTGCTGAAAATGGGTGTCACAGGAGTGCACAACGAACTGCATTCCTGTGATCCATAGGAGATCTCCTTTAAGAACTATCTTCAGCGTGAAGAAGAACAAGGAGTCCTGGAAGTGATGGTTTGGCCCCCACAGAGCCCTGATCTCAACATCATGAGGTCTATCTGGGATTACATGAAGAGACAGAAGGATTTGCGGCAGCCTACATCCACAGAAGAGCTATTGGTTAGTCCTCCAAGATGTTTGGAACAACCTGCCTGCCGAGTTCCTTTAAAAACTGTGTGTAAGTGTACCTAGAAGAATTGATGCTGTTTTGAAAGTAAAGGGCGGTCACACCAAATATTGATTTGGATTTCTCTTCTGTTCGTAAACTATTAACACTTCTATTTCTGAAAGCTTTCTTAATTTATGGCATTTTTTCACACCTGCCTAAAACGTTTGCACAATATTGTGTGTGTGTATATATATATATCTACTTACATAAATGAAGTCAATGCAACTGTTGCACCCCCTGTGGTTGCGCTGCAGCCAGCACGTTTAAAGCATGTGTCTTTGTAAATGTCAGGATGAAGTGCGCTTATCTCTGGTATTTGGGTGTATGTCAGCTGCGAGCCGGCAGTGTTCGGATATGCAGTGTGAGAATGCCCCTATGGTTCTTAAAGACTCTACTGATGAATGAAATGAAGGAGCACGATATGGTGGTTGTCTTGTTTTGTCTGCTTTCTCAGAAACACCAGCTTATCTGTGATGTTGTATTGTTGCTGGCTTCGCCGACTGTGATCCATAGGAGCCACCGCTTGTACATACGGCCTAGCTGACAAATGCTCATAATTCCATTGATGGCCATATTGACATGAACTCTGCTGCTTAACAGTCTTTATCACTTAATGCCCCGTACACACGGTCGGACATTGATCGGACATTCCGACAACAAAATCCTAGTTTTGTGTTCTGCCTGTAGAAGCAGCTCAATGTTATCCTATGTGTCTATGCTCATTAGGACATTTAGGCTGCTTTCGCACTGAAAGTGCCAGCTGTGAGCTGTAACGCGCCGTTTGTATTAGCAGAGCATTAGCGCTGTTTAAGCGGTGCTTTTGTGCCGCTTTTTGGCCGCTAGCGGGGCGCTTATTACCCCAAAAATTTTAAAAAGTCCCATTTTGCAACACTTTCAAAGTGCTTTTCCAGCGCTTTGAAAGCGCTGCCTATTGATTCCAATGGGCATGGTGTTTTGGGAGTGCTCACAATCAGCCCCAAAGATGCTGCTTGCAAGACTTTACGCACGGTCCCGCAAGCGCACTGCCACAGTTTTCAGGCGCTTATCAGAGGCTATTTATAGAGCAGTTAGAACAGAACTCCAGCCAAAAATAACACAATAAAAATAATTGGTTTGTTAAAGATAATATAGCAAAACTAGCTCATGTTGCAATGTTCAGTTTCAATACAGAGATTTCCTCTGCAATACTTTTTTCTGCCATTAGATGTCCTCAGTCTGAAGACCAGCATCATACAACCCGATTCCTCTGAGCCCAGGTTGTACTGGTGCATAAGAGGTGAGTATAGAGACATTTACATTAGGGAGGATTAATGTTACAGTTGGGGGTAGGTTTGGTGTTACAGGGCTGGTTAGTGGAGTGTTACATTACAGTATAGGTTAGAGCTGGGCTTACAGGGAGGTTCAGTGTAAGGAAAAATGTTAGGTTGCAGGAAGGATTATTGTTTGGGTTACAGGAAGAGTTGGTGCTAGATTATAGGGAAGATTAGTGTTGAGGTTGCAGGGAGGATTCGTTTTGAGGTAATAGGGAGGTTTATTCTAAGTCAGAGGACTCCAAACATTCTAAACAAAGGGCCAGTTTACTGTCCTTCAGACTTTAGGGAGGCTGGACTAGAGCCAGCGGGAGAAGAAAATGTCCTGGCATCCAGTAGGAGTAAACAATGCCCTATCTTTGGTGACAATGGGAGGACTAGTGACCCATCATTGATGTCAGTGGAAGAAATAGTTCCCTTTTCTTGGAGTCAGTTGAAGGAATAGTACCTCATCATTGGTGTCAATGGAAGGAATTCTGTCCCATCGTTGGTGTGAGTTGGAGGAATTCTGCCCCATCGTTGGTGTCAGTTGGAGGAATTTTGCCCTATCGTTGGTGTCAGTGGGAGGAATTTTGCCCTATCGTTGGTGTCAGTTGGAGGAATTTTGCCCTATCGTTGGTGTCAGTGGGAGGAAAAGTGGCCCATTGTTGGTATCAATGGAAGGAATTATGCCCCATCAATGGTGTCAATGGAAGGAATTTTACCTCATCGTTGGTGTCAGTAGAAGGAACTGTGCCCCATCGTTGGTGTCAGTAGAAGGAGTTGTGCCCTTTTGATGGTGTCAGTGGGAGGAATAGTGCCTCATTGTTGGTGTCAGCGACAGGAATTATGCCCCGATGGATAGAGTAGTGTTGCAAGGACCAGATAATGCAAGTAAAGGGCCACATCTGGCCCCTGGCCCGCAGTTTGAAGACCACTGTTCTAAGGAATAGTGTTAACTTGCAGGACAGGTTGATGTTAGGTTACAGGGAGGATAAGTGTTTGGGTTACAGTGTGGGTTACTAAAGGATTGTGTTTGGTTACATGGAGGATTATGCCGTGTACACACGAGCGGACTTTCGACAGACTGAACTCCGAAGGACTTTTTGACAGACTTTCGACGGAGTTCCGACGGAGTTCCAACGCAACGAACTTGCCTACACACGATCACATCAAAGTCCGACTGATTCAAATGTGATTACGTACGACCGGACTAGAATACGGAAGTCCATAGCCAGTAGCCAATAGCTGCCCTTGCGTCCCTTTTTGTCCGTCGGACTAGCATACAGGCAAACGGATTTTTCAACCGGACTCGAGTCCGTCGGAAAGATTTGAAACATGTTCTATTTCTAAAGTCTGTCTGATTTTTCAACAGCAAAGGTCCAATGAAGCCCACACATGATCGAATTGTCCGGCGGATTTGTTCCTTTGCTGTTGAAAAGCCCGCTCGTGTGTACACGGCATTAGAGTTTGTGTTACAAGGAAGCTTAGTGTTGGGGTTACAAGACAGATTAGTGTAAGGGATAGTGGTGTTACAGGGAGGTTGAGTTTGAGGTTACAGGGCAGGTTAGTATAAGGGGCAGTGTAAAATCACAGGGAGGGTTAGTGTTGGGGTTACAAGGAAGGTCAGTGTTAGGCTACAGGCAAAATAAGTGTTGGGACTACAAGGAAGGTTAGCGTTAGGATTCCTGGGAGGATTGGTGTTGGGGTTACAAGGAAGTTTAGTATTGGTTACAGAGAGGGTTAATATTGCAATTAAAAGCAGTGGTGGAACTACCTGGTTGCACTTGTGACTGGGCCTTGGCTTTCCATCACTGCAGGGGGATCCCAAGACGGCATGAAGGGGGCCCACTGAAGAACATGAGAAAGGGACCCAGGACGGGGTCAGTGAAGCCCTCCATGGTTTCTTGCACCGGGACCCTAAAGGTTCTAGTTATGTCTCTGGTTAAAGCGAGAATTAGTGCTGGGGTTGCAGAGAAAGTTGGTGTTGGGGGTTACAATTAATGTGCAGGAGGGTTGGGGTGAAGGTTAGTTTAAATGATAGTGTGAAGTTCACGGAAAGGTTTAGGGCATATTTACACCAGGCCAGTCCAGTTAAAATGTTTTAATGCACACGTGAGTTAACATGCGTTGCGATAAGACAACTCGTTCATCTGAAAGGGCAGCTAATAAACCTCAGCAGCTCAAAAAATTGGGCTTGCGACATAACAGACTGTAGTGCACTGCTTTAGTGTGCATTGGGGTGCCTTAAAATTCATGTGAAAGAGGCCTTAGGGTAGGAAATCTCTTTGCACTGAAAACCACCATTACTGATCTCCTGGTACTGGTGGGTAACGTCTCCCTCCCAGAGTCTCCTCGTATTTCTGTATATTTTACATGACTTTCAGCCACTTTGAGATCTAAACAAACCGTTCCAAATAAATCACAGATTCTCTATAACAGCCCAAAGCTCTAACATTATCTAAACACGGCAGTGCTCTTTATTTGCTTGTTTTGCTGTTGTTACGCATTGATTCAAGAGATACATTAAAACCGTGTAAATAAATCCGATACAAGGATAATCAGTATATTAAACAGTAATGAAGGCAGCATTTGTCTGGAAACATTCCAGCAAGCCCTAAGCTTCGGGGTCAGTGTCACCGCTAGTTCAGAGCGCCTTATCCCACAGAGATACGCTGGCTGCTTGGAATGGGGCCCAGACTGCGGAGGAAATATCCGTTCAGGACGGGAACAATGGAGGTTTACAGAAGTGTACTGTCCTCCACCGTGCCGTAATGTGCCCTCAGAAAGAGCCATCCCAGAGATTATGGAAGGAGCTTGGCGGCACAGTATGCCATAGCAAAAAATACAGAATGGAAGAGATTATAGTGTATCTAAAGCCAAAACTTTTTTTTTTGTTGGAGAGAGTGTTGAGGGCTTGGAAAAAAAGTTTGGCTTTATATTTTAGGCTCCGTTCACATCTTGGCGTACGACAATTGTTGTAAAATCACGCAAATAGAATCGCGGGACGCCCGTCACCCAAAAGAAGCTCATGTACTTCTTTTGGGCGTGTTGCGATTCTGTTTGCGCGATTTTACCATGACTGTCGCCCTATGAATCGCGGGAAAATCGTGTCGCGTTTGGGGTGCTATTGAAATTGACGGGAATGCACGGGCATCTCACAATTTGCGGCTATTGTGAATTGCGGGCAGAATCTCGGTGATTCGCCCCCAATTCGGAACGCGGAGACGTGAACAGAGCCTTAAAGTGGAGTTCTGACTAAAAAAAAAAAAATTAAAGTCAGCAGCTACAAATACTGCAGCTCCTGACTTTTAATATTCGGACACTTACCTGTCCCAGGGTCCAGCGATGCCAGGGGAACGAAGCCCTGCTCCTCTCCCCCTCCTCTCTTCGGCGCCGGCATTCTCACTGTGGGCGCCTGGCTGTGGCTTCACAGCTGGGCACGCACTGCGCATTGGCTGGGCAATCTTTTGGGACCTTTGACGTGTCCCAGAAGATTGCATGGAGGGGGGGGGGGGGGGGGGTGAGGTGAACTTCCTTCCGGCGCCGCAGAGTCCCAGGAGGAAGTGGGAGCTGGATGCCTCTAAAAAGAGGGTATCCGCTCCCCCCCCTAAAAAAAAAATGACATGTCAGGGGGTCACCTTCACTTAAAGCGGAAGATCCATTTTTGGGTGGAACTCCGCTTTAGGGCGACATGCACAGTGATGTATTTAGGCATTAAATATTCAAAGTATAAAAAATTCTACACTTTTTTGTGGCTAGGGGGAGCTGCAGGTGGGGATATACAGCCTGTCGTACAAATTAAAATCGGTACACCCCATACTCATGTAAATGCAGTTGCTTCATTGCATTGAGTCTATTACACTTGGCATTTTCAATACCTCAATACGTCTGTGTGCATTAAGACTAAAGTGAGACTTCTTCATCCAAATGAAATGGTCTTCTTCCCCCACTTCCCTTTCATGATCTTCTTACATTGTAATAATATACTGACAAGTCCAGTAGATCCAGCGTTGTCCTCTTCTCCCCCTCACCTCCCATCTTCCTAGTTTACCTGGAGCTGGCCATCTCCTGGTTCCTGACTCCCAGTGACGCAGCACCAGATCTCCATCCATGTGCGAGATTTAGGTGAAGGCCGGCTTCTGTCAGACCGGCTGCTGTACACATGGGCCAAATGTCGGCTGATTTCTATTGAACATGCCGATGCCACCTGATATTTGACTCGTGTGATCTGGGCCACCTGTCAGTTTTTCAGGGCGGACCTGATCGGAAGGTCCATGTAGCCCTATGGACAGGCGCAGTGGCGGCTGTTTTTTTTTGTTTCGGGGGGGGGGGGGGGGGGCGGGGCAGCAAACAACCACACCCCCCCGGCAGCACTTAATCAGTACCCCTGCCCACTCACTGTCTGCTGGTCTGTCCGGCACTTACCCTATCTAGGTGGCAGCCATCAGGTGACGGGCAGCGGGGCTGTGGGTCAGGCAGCGGGTGATGGGCGGCAGGCTGTGGGTCTGGCAGCGGGTGATGAGCATCGAGCTGTGGGTCAGGCAGCGGGTGATGAGCATCGAGCTGTGGGTCAGGCAGCGAGTGATGGGCGGCGAGCTGTGGGTTAGGCAGCGGGTGACGGGTGGCGAACTATGGGTCAGGCAGCGGGTGATGGGCGGCGAGCTGTGGGTCAGGCAGCGGCTCCTGTGTCCTCGCCTAGATCACCGCAACTTCCCCGCTGCGCCCAGTGCCCACCCTTTTTTTGAAGCCTATTGGAACCTCTGGCTCTAATCACATGCTTCAAACCCCCCCCCCCCCCGCCATTTGAATCCATGCGTCTGGCATCCCTGTATGTAGATCAGGGGGCCGGACGCATGAATAGGGGGCGGCGCTCGTGCGCCCCTAATGCGCGGGCCGCCACTGGACACGTGGATGTCTATTTACACCCATTTACCTCCAGATCCGTAAAAAAAAAAAAAAAAGTTTTTGAAGGCAGGATCAGAGGCAGCCTGATGTAAAGGGATAGTAGAGTCCGTATAAATCCAGCTGTCCAAAAAGCATACCTCCCAACATTTTGAGATGGGAATGAGGGACACTTTAGATAGAAAAGGGAGATACCCCCATAATAACTGGGACTTTAACGGAAACAGAGTACATATAAAATACAAAATAGTTTATTCAAAAAATGTATACATATATATAAGCTTATGGATTTTTCAAACCAATAAAAACATTGATGGCAAAGGTGATGCATTCCCATTTCTAATCCAGACGGTCCGACGCGTTTCAGGACACAATACGTCCCTTCGTCAGGGACTTTTTGTCAGAATGGGATCACATTAAATAATAGAAATCACAAACATTAATAAGGAATGAGGGACACCTACTAGCAAATGTATGTAGGCATAGGACATGCCCCCTACCACACCCCCTTAAAGGAGAATTAAAGGGGTTGTAAAGGTAAAAGTTTTTTCACCTTAATGCATTCTATGCATTAAGGTGAAAAAACTTCCGACAATACCGCCGCCCCCAGCCCCCCCGTTTTACTTACCTGACCCCTCGAAAGTCCTGCGCTCGCTCCCGACATCGATTTCGCCGCTCAGCCTGGCCGCTGATTGGCTACAGTGGATGGATTGAAAGCAGCGCAGCCATTGGCTCGCGCTGCTGTCAATCACATCCAATGACGCGGCACGCCCGGCTGTATCACGGGAGCGCGCCCGCAAGAACTAACCACCATGCGAGAGAGCTCGCATTAAGGTGGTGAGTCCTTGCGGGGAGGAGCTGAAACAGCTGCCGAGGGACCCCAGAAGACCAGGTTCGGGGCCACTCTGTGCAGAACGAGCTGCACAGTGAAGGTAAGTATAACATGTTTGTTATTTAAAAAAAAAAAAAAAATTACCTTTACAACCCCTTTAACCAAAAAAATAACTTTTTTTTTTACAAGAAAACCAAAAAAAATAACTTTAATTAAAACTACAAGGGCTTTTTTTTTTTTTTTTACCACTACTATTCCTTTATATTGGCTTTTTAAAAATTACAAATGCAGCCATTTAGAAATTAGATGGAAGGTTTAGCACTGGGAAACACTTTTTGATAGATAAAAAGTGCATTTTATATACAATTATATAGATCAGACCAAAATGAGGGACAAATGAGGAGGAAAGAGGGACAGAGGGACATTGCTCCAAATCAGGGACAGTTGGGAGCTATGCATTAAGCTGATATAGGGTTCTGCCTGTGTCCATCAGGCATCCCTTCCATTGGGCTCTGATCAGCAGGGGATCTGATCTACTCCATGTGAAAGGAGCCTTGGGGCCGGTACACACCCATTCGAAAGTGTGTTCCCATGTGCTCCAGTTTTGACAGCCTATTTATTTTCATGGGCTGCAAAATGCACTGGAACATGAAAATAGTAGTATAAGCATTGCACCAAACTACATAGGGCTGCAGTACCAGGTGATTTGGTGGCCAAACGTGCTGTTTTTGTGAGATGTGTTTGGGGGGGGGGGGGCCATTAACAATTCATTGGCAACCGCACACAAGGGCAGCGCAATAACCTGCAGTGCGGGAAAAGTACACAGAGCGTGCCTTACCCTCACCACGTTTTGGTGTGAAGCAGCCCTTGAGCCCTCGTTCACATCAGAGCGACTTGTCAAATCGTATCCTATTGTCAGCAATAGCACTGTTCAAATCAGTAAGATGCCGACTTTGCGGTTAAATGCACATATTCGCCAGCGCTACTTTTGCCAATATCGGGTGCGACTGGCATAGACATCTGGGCATGAACGCACAGATCTCTTCAACGTTGCACCTGAAGTCGCACTGACATGCGGCTTTGAAATTGTGTGATTTCAGATGAAGTCGCACAATTTCAAAGCTGCATTCAATGTGAATGAGGGGTAAGGCTGCTTTCACACTAAAAACGCCGCCTTTAACCCAAAAAAAAAACGGTTAAAAACTCCCGTTTTGCGATGCTTTAAAAGCACTGCCCATTCATTCCAATGGCAGGGCGTTTTGGGAGCGCTAAATAAATTCCCTTTTGGGAAAATCCTGCAAAAGCGCACCGTCCCAGTGTGAAAAGGCACACTGCAATGAATGGGAGGCGGTTTCCAGGCGCTTTGCAGAGTCTATTTCTAGCGCCTGAAAACCACTCCGATGTGAAAGGGGTCATCACAATGTGTGGTGCATACTAGAACTTCTATGGTAATAGGCTGTGGTCCGAATAAAAAATAAAATAAAAATACGAATTTATTACTCTCAGACCCCTTTCACACTGGGGCGGTGCATTGCGGGACGTTACGAAAAGTCCTGCAAGCAGCATCTTTGGGGCGGGTTGTGAGCGATGTATTTAGCGCTCCCAAAACGCCCCGCCCATTGCAATGAATGGACAACGCTTTCAAAGCACCTCAAAAGTGATTTGAAAGCGTCGCAAAACTGGAGTTTTTAACCTTTTTTTTTGGCGTTAAAAGCGCCCTGCTATCGGCCGAAAAGGCTGCGCAAAAGCACCGCTAGAACGAGTGGCGCTTTTGCACTAACGGCCGGTGTTCTGCCGAGAAAGTTCCGGTCGGTGGATAAGTTCCCCCCTCTACTGCGCAGGAGCAGTAGGATCCGGCGGAAATAGCTGAAGGAGAATAGCTGAAAATCAGCTGTACACGGCGCCTGTAAGAGGGCCCCTCGCGGGCTCGCTTCGCTCGCCACGCTTCGGGCACGGCCTCGCTGCGCTTGGCTCTTTTTGATTCCCCCTCTAGGTCCACTTGGATGGTGGGGAAGGAACCTGGACCTAGGGCGCCGGCGCCGTGTACAGCTGATTGAAGAGTTTGAGCTTCGGCTATCTCCGGTGGCTGACGGTAGTTCGTACTGCGCAGGCGCTGCGCCTGCGCAGTACAGGGGGGGAACTTATCCGCCGAGGGAACTTTCTCGACAAGACCCGGCTCTTTTAGTATCATTGCTTCGTCTGGTAATTTAATTGGTCAGCCGCAATGGTGTCACCTCTGCGCAGGCGTACCAGAGTCCCATCGCTATGCCATGGATGGGTGCCACAATGTATTGTGAGCTTTGCATGCCCGGCTCAGTGGACATTGATGAAAGGTATAAGAAAGCATTTATGGTGGAAGATACTGATAGAGTCTTTTCTGCCATAAAAAACAGTGCCAGTCAGACTTTTTTTTTTATGTAATCCTACTTTAATCTTGTTTCTGATTTACAGCTATAACCCCATTGGAAGTGCAGGGGGGAGGAGGGGCTCCTGGGGGCAGGGAGTGATGGAGTGATGGGAAAGTACAATACACTATGGATATAAAATGTATTGGAATGCCATTCAACACAGTATTGATGGTTTGGCCAAGATCCGATCAGAGTTGGTGTTGGGCTGATGATGAAATCTGATTGGTCAGGTTGGATCTGATGTACATCATGGCCATTTATTTTGCATCTGACCCACAATTGGGAATTTATAGCAGAGTCTGAATGGTGACAGAAGCAGATCAGACGGAGGACATTCCCTGCAGACAATTCTCTCTCTCTCTGTGCGGAGAACCTAACCTCCTAAAATAGTCAGCACACTCCTGTGATTGACAGCCTCGGCCCCGCCCCTGAGCCCTCCCTCGGCCCCGCCCACCCAGGGCTCCGCTGCGGGGGTCGGGAGGTCCCGGATCAGTCCAGTGCCGATCCTCAGCCATGGTGAGCCGGGCGCTCCTTGTCCTTCCCTGGCACTGCCTCCTCCTCGGCTTCTCCGCGGCCATCTCCCGCCAAGAGCTCCTCCCATACGGGGAATCCCGGGGGGACCGACTGATACCCGACGGCGATGATGAGACCTCCGAGGTGGTGACCCTCACACAGCCCCTTCTCTTCTATGAGGCCGAATTCAAGGAGCTCTATGTGAGTACAACACCGACTACAACACCTAGTACAACACCGAGTACAACACCGAGTACAACACCTAGTACAACACCGAGTACAACACCGAGTACACTGATAGAGAGGAGCTCTATGTGAGTACAACACCGACTACAACACCGAGTACACTGATAGAGAGGAGCTCTATGTGAGTACAACACCGACTACAAACACCTAGTACAACACCGAGTACAACACCGAGTACACTGATAGAGAGGAGCTCTATGTGAGTACAACACCGACTACAACACCGAGTACACTGATAGAGAGGAGCTCTATGTGAGTACAACACCGACTACAACACCTAGTACAACACCGAGTACAACACCGACTACAACACCTAGTACAACACCGAGTACAACACCGACTACAACACCGAGTACAACACCGAGTACAACACCGAGTACACTGATAGAGAGGAGCTCTATGTGAGTACAACACCGACTACAACACCGAGTACAACACCTAGTACAACACCTAGTACACTGATAGAGAGGAGCTCTATGTGAGTACAACACCGACTACAACACCTAGTACAACACCGAGTACAACACCGAGTACAACACCTAGTACAACACCTAGTACAACACCGAGTACACTGATAGAGAGGAGCTCTATGTGAGTACAACACCGACTACAACACCTAGTACAACACCGAGTACAACACCGAGTACAACACCTAGACAACACCTAGTACAACACCGAGTACACTGATAGAGAGGAGCTCTATGTGAGTACAACACCGACTACAACACCTAGTACAACACCGAGTACAACACCGAGTACAACACCTAGTACAACACCGAGTACACTGATAGAGAGGAGTACACTGATAGAGAGGAGTACACTGATAGAAAGGAGCACCGAGTACACTGATAGAGAGGAGCACGGAGTACAACACTGAGTACACTGATAGAGAGGAGTACACTGATAGAGAGGAGTACACTGATAGAGAGGAGCACGGAGTACACTGATAGAGAGGAGCACGGAGTACAACACTGAGTACACTGATAGAGAGGAGCACGGAGTACAACACTGAGTACACTGATAGAGAGGAGCACCGAGTACAACACTGAGTACACTGATAGAGAGGAGCACGGAGTACACTGATAGAGAGGAGCACCGAGTACAACACCGAGTACACTGATAGAGAGGAGTACACTGATAGAGAGGAGCACCGAGTACAACACCGAGTACACTGATAGAGAGGAGCACGGAGTACAACACCGAGTACACTGATAGAGAGGAGTACACTGATAGAGAGGAGCACCGAGTACACTGATAGAGAGGAGCACCGAGTACACTGATAGAGAGGAGCACCGAGTACACTGATAGAGAGGAGCACCGAGTACACTGATAGAGAGACACTGAGAGTATACTGACACCAACACTGAGATAGAGGACACTGACACCGACATAGAGTGCACTGAGTCCAGCACTGAGTATATTATCAGTCTGGATACACTGACATCAGAACTGTGAGTACACTGACATCACCACAGAGTATATGTGAGCAATGAGATCACCACTGTGCTGAACATCTGTCTGTGTGAACACTGAGAGCAGCACTGAGTACATTTCTGTGTTGGCACCAAGAGCTGTACGGTGCCCAGCACAGTCTATGGGAGTAGCACTGAGTGCAGCACAAGGCCTGATCTACATCGGCACCGAGAGCAGCACTGTGCTCACTATCAGTCTGTGATTACTGAGACCCTCACTGTGCCCAACATCTGTCTGTGTGAGCACTGAGAGCAGCACTCTGCCCTGCATCTGTCTGAACACATATCTTTCTATGTGAGTGCAGAGAGCGTCACTGTGCCCACCATCTGTGTGAACAATGAGAATGGCACTAATACCAGCACTGTGATGATGTAGGAGGTTTAGTACTTTGTACAGAATCTACTTCTCCGTGGCCCATGAGAGAGCCATGATTGTATGCCGATTTTATATTGTTAGGTAAATGAGTATACACAGGAGGAGGTCATCACTGGGCACACACTGATATATATCACCTTCTGTACATCGGGTTCAGGATCCTCTGTATGTTCACGTCTGTATGTTCATGTCTGTTCACAGACTTGTCAGTCACTGCGTGGATCTCTGACAGCCCTGAGCCCGGCATTGTCTGTACATTCAGTGCTCTTCTTTAGATGCCGGCAGCACAGTCTGTATCTGGACGTATGATAACCTGCAATGTACACTATATTGTCAAAAGTATTGGGACGTCTGCCTTTACATTAACTTTAATGGTATCCAAGTCTTAGTCCATAGGGTTCAATATTGAGTTGGCCCACCCTTTGCAGCTATAACAGCTTCAACTCTTCTGGGAAGGCTGTCCACAAGGTTTAGGAGTGTGTATATGGGAATGTTTGACCATTCTTCCAGAAGCACATTTGTGAGGTCAGGCACTGATGTTGGACGAGAAGGTCTGGCTCACTCTTTCATCCCAAAGGTGTTCTATCGGGTTGAGGTCAGGACTCTGTGCAGGCCAGTCAAGTTCCTCCACCCCAAACTCACTCATCCATGTCTTTATGGACCTTGCTTTGTGCACTGGAGAGGGGATTATGGGTGTGGGGTTGTCTTGCAGGGGTTGGGCTTGGTCCCTTAGTTCCAGTGAAGGGAACTCTTAAGGCATCAGCATACCAAGACATTTTAGACAATTTCATGTTCCCAACTTTGTGGGAACAGTTTAGGGATGGCCCTTCCTGTTCCAACATGACTGCGCACCAGTGCACAAAGCAAGGTCTATAAAGACATGGATGAGTGAGTTTGGGGTGGAGGAACTTGACTGGCCTGCACAGAATCCTGACCTCAACCTGATAGAATACCTTTGGGATGAATTAGAGCGGAGACTGCGAGCCAGGCTTTCTCATCCACATCAGTGCCTGACCTCACAAATGTGCTTCTGGAAGAATGGTCAAACATTCCCATAGACACACTCCTAAACCTTGTGGACAGCCTTCCCAGAAGAGCTGAAGCTGTTATAGCTGTAAAGGGTGGGCCAACTCAATATTGAACCCTACGGACTAAGACTGGGATGCCATTGAAGTTCATATGTGTAAAGGCAGGTGTCCCAATACTTTTGTAATATAGTGTATATACATCAGTGTAATGACTGTGCACAGACCTCCTCTATGTGATCCTGCCTGTAGATATAGAGCACACTTTGTATTGGCTGTTTATATGTGCGCTCTCCATCTCTCTCCATCTCTCTCCATCTCTCTCCATCTCTCTCCATCTCTCTCCATCTCTATCCATCTCTCTCCATCTCTCTCATCTCTCTCCATCTCTCTCCATCTCTCTCCATCTCTCTCCATCTCTCTCCATCTCTCTCCATCTCTATTCATCTCTATTCATCTCCTCCATCTCTCTCCCATCTCTATTCATCTCTCTCCATCTCTCTCCATCTCTCTCCATCTCTCTCCATCTCTCTCCATCTCTCTCCATCTCTCTCCATCTCTATTCATCTCTATTCATCTCTATTCATCTCTCTCCATCTCTCTCCATCTCTATCCATCTCTCTCCATCTCTCTCCATCTCTATTCATCTCTCTCCATCTCTCTCCATCTCTATTCATCTCTCTCCATCTCTATCCATCCCTCTCCATCTCTCTCCATCTCTATTCATCTCTCTCCATCTCTCTCCATCTCTATCCATCTCTATCCATCTCTCTCCATCTCTCTCCATCTCTCTCCATCTCTCTCCATCTCTCTCCATCTCTATTCATCTCTCTCCATCTCTCTCCATCTCTCTCCATCTCTCTCCATCTCTCTCCATCTCTATCCATCTCTATCCATCTCTATCCATCTCTCTCCATCTCTATTCATCTCTATCCATCTCTATCCATCTCTCACCATCTCTCTCCATCTCTATTCATCTCTCTCCATCTCTCTCCATCTCTCTCCATCTCTCTCCATCTCTATCCATCTCTATCCATCTCTATTCATCTCTCTCCATCTCTCTCCATCTCTCTCCATCTCTATTCATCTCTCTCCATCTCTATCCATCTCTATTCATCTCCTATCCATCTCTATCCATCTCTCTCCATCTCTATCCATCTCTCTCCATCTCTCTCCATCTCTATTCATCTCTCTCCATCTCTCTCCATCTCTCTCCATCTCTCTCCATCTCTATTCATCTCTATTCATCTCTCTCCATCTCTATTCATCTCTATTCATCTCTCTCCATCTCTATTCATCTCTCTCCATCTCTCTCCATCTCTATCCATCTCTATCCATCTCTCTCCATCTCTATTCATCTCTATTCATCTCTCTCCATCTCTATTCATCTCTCTCCATCTCTCTCCATCTCTATTCATCTCTCTCCATCTCTCTCCATCTCTCTCCATCTCTCTCCATCTCTCTCCATCTCTCTCCATCTCTCTCCACCTCTCTCCATCTCTATTCATCTCTCTCCATCTCTATCCATCTCTATCCATCTCTATTCATCTCTCTCCATCTCTCTCCATCTCTATTCATCTCTCTCCATCTCTATCCATCTCTATCCATCTCTCTCCATCTCTATCCATCTCTATCCATCTCTCTCCATCTCTCTCCATCTCTATCCATCTCTCTCCATCTCTCTCCATCTCTATTCATCTCTCTCCATCTCTCTCCATCTCTCTCCATCTCTCTCCATCTCTCTCCACCTCTCTCCATCTCTATTCATCTCTATTTCATCTCTCTCCATCTCTATCCATCTCTCTCCATCTCTCTCCATCTCTCTCCATCTCTCTCCATCTCTATCCATCTCTCTCCATCTCTCTCCATCTCTATTCATCTCTCTCCATCTCTATCCATCTCTCTCCATCTCTCTCCATCTCTCTCCATCTCTATCCATCTCTATCCATCTCTCTCCATCTCTCTCCATCTCTATCCATCTCTATTCATCTCTCTACATCTCTCTCCAGCTCTCTCCATCTCTCTCCATCTCTCTCCATCTCTCTCCATCTCTATCCATCTCTCTCCAACTCTATTCATCTCTCTCCATCTCTATTCATCTCTCTCCATCTCTCTCCATCTCTCTCCATCCCTCTCCATCCCTCTCCATCTCTATCCATCTCTATCCATCTCTATTCATCTCTCTCCATCTCTCTCCATCTCTCTCCATCTCTATTCATCTCTCTCCATCTCTATCCATCTCTATCCATCTCTCTCCATCTCTATCCATCTCTATCCATCTCTATCCATCTCTCTCCATCTCTCTCCATCTCTATCCATCTCTCTCCATCTCTCTCCATCCTATTCATCTCTCTCCATCTCTCTCCATCTCTCTCCATCTCTCTCCATCTCTCTCCACCTCTCTCCATCTCTATTCATCTCTATTCATCTCTCTCCATCTCTATCCATCTCTCTCCATCTCTCTCCATCTCTCTCCATCTCTCTCCATCTCTATCCATCTCTCTCCATCTCTCTCCATCTCTATTCATCTCTCTCCATCTCTATCCATCTCTCTCCATCTCTCTCCATCTCTCTCCATCTCTATCCATCTCTATCCATCTCTCTCCATCTCTCTCCATCTCTATCCATCTCTATTCATCTCTCTACATCTCTCTCCATCTCTCCATCTCTCCCCATCTCTCTCCACTCTCTCCATCTCTATCCATCTCTCTCCATCTCTATTCATCTCTCTCCATCTCTATTCATCTCTCTCCCCTCTCTCCATCTCTCTCCATCCCTCTCCATCCCTCTCCATCTCTCTCCATCTCTATTCATCTCTCTCCATCTCTCTCCATCTCTATCCATCTCTCTCCATCTCTCTCCATCTCTCTCCATCTCTCTCCATCTCTATTCATCTCTCTCCATCTCTATTCATCTCTCTCCATCTCTCTCCATCTCTCTCCATCTCTATTCATCTCTCTCCATCTCTATCCATCTCTATCCATCTCTATCCATCTCTCTCCATCTCTATTCATCTCTCTCCATCTCTCTCCATCTCTCTCCATCTCTATCCATCACTCTCCATCTCTCTCCATCTCTCTCCATCTCTATTCATCCTCTCCATCTCTCTCCATCTCTCTCCATCTCTATCCATCTCTATTCATCTCTCTCCATCTCTCTCCATCTCTCTCCATCTCTATTCATCTCTCTCCATCTCTATCCATCTCTATCCATCTCTATTCATCTCTATTCATCTCTATCCATCTCTATCCATCTCTCTCCATCTCTATCCATCTCTCTTCATCTCTCTCCATCTCTATTCATCTCTCTCCATCTCTCTCCATCTCTCTCCATCTCTCCCCATCTCTCTCCATCTCTATTCATCTCTATTCATCTCTCTCCATCTCTATTCATCTCTATTCATCTCTCTCCATCTCTCTCCATCTCTCTCCATCTCTATTCATCTCTCTCCATCTCTATCCATCTCTATCCATCTCTCTCCATCTCTATTCATCTCTATTCATCTCTATTCATCTCTCTCCATCTCTCTCCATCTCTATTCATCTCTCTCCATCTCTCTCCATCTCTATCCATCTCTATCCATCTCTATTCATCTCTCTCCATCTCTCTCCATCTCTCTCCATCTCTATTCATCTCTCTCCATCTCTATCCATCTCTATCCATCTCTATTCATCTCTATCCATCTCTATCCATCCTCTCCATCTCTCTCCATCTCTATTCATCTCTCTCCATCTCTCTCCATCTCTCTCCATCTCTCTCCATCTCTCTCCATCTCTATCCATCTCTATCCATCTCTCTCCATCTCTCTCCATCTCTATTCATCTCTATTCATCTCTCTCCATCTCTATTCATCTCTCTCCATCTCTCTCCATCTCTCTCCATCTCTATTCATCTCTCTCCATCTCTATCCATCTCTATCCATCTCTCTCCATCTCTATTCATCTCCATTCATCTCTCTCCATCTCTCTCCATCTCTCTCCATCTCTATTCATCTCTCTCCATCTCTCTCCATCTCTATTCATCTCTCTCCATCTCTCTCCATCTCTATTCATCTCTCTCCATCTCTCTCCATCTCTCTCCATCTCTCTCCATCTCTCTCCATCTCTATCCATCTCTATTCATCTCTCTCCATCTCTATTCATCTCTCTCCATCTCTATCCATCTCTATCCATCTCTCTCCATCTCTATCCATCTCTATCCATCTCTATCCATCTCTCTCCATCTCTCTCCATCTCTATCCATCTCTCTCCATCTCTCTCCATCTCTATTCATCTCTCTCCATCTCTCTCCATCTCTCTCCATCTCTCTCCATCTCTCTCCATCTCTATTCATCTCTATTCATCTCTCTCCATCTCTCTCCATCTCTCTCCATCTCTATCCATCTCTATTCATCTCTCTCCATCTCTATCCATCTCTATCCATCTCTCTCCATCTCTATCCATCTCTATCCATCTCTATCCATCTCTCTCCATCTCTCTCCATCTCTCTCCATCTCTCTCCATCTCTATTCATCTCTCTCCATCTCTCTCCATCTCTCTCCATCTCTCTCCATCTCTCTCCATCTCTATTCATCTCTCTCCATCTCTCTCCATCTCTATCCATCTCTATTCATCTCTCTCCATCTCTCTCCATCTCTCTCCATCTCTCTCCATCTCTCTCCATCTCTCTCCATCTCTCTCCATCTCTCTCCATCTCTATCCATCTCTCTCCATCTCTCTTCATCTCTATCCATCTCTATCCATCTCTCTCCATCTCTCTCCATCTCTCTCCATCTCTATTCATCTCTATCCATCTCTATCCATCTCTCTCCATCTCTATCCATCTCTATTCATCTCTCTACATCTCTCTCCATCTCTCTCCATCTCTCTCCATCTCTCTCCATCTCTCTCCATCTCTATTCATCTCTCTCCATCTCTCTCCATCTCTCTCCATCTCTATCCATCTCATCCAATAAAAGTGCAAAGTGCTAACTTAGTGCCAGAATGACCAGAACAATCTGCCGGCCAATGGGCTGAATTGACACATCTCAGCCCCTTGTATTTTACTTTCCAATAGTTAGTGCGGGAATTACTACTGTTACATGTAGATTTTATGTCCGTTTTATACTATATCTAAAGCCAAAATATGTTGTGTTTTTTTTTTTTTTTTCTAGCTTGGGATAGTCCAGGGATTAGTTAGATCCCATTAGTTTTTTTTTTGTTTTTTTTAAATTCCTGTCTGTGTTCCCAATGGTGAGATTTCTCTTCACTTCCTGTTCCAGTGACAACGTTTACGTTTTGATCACCATCTGTCCCAATGGCAGTGGTCACTGGGGCAAAAACAGAGGTTTAATCTTCCCGATGGGGAGACCAATGACAAGGACTTTAAACTCTTTGCAAAAAAAGTTGTGTTGAAATCTGTGAGGGCAAAAGCATTGATTGGTGTCAGTGGGAACTTATATAGGAGGCAGAAATTGCTAAAGGAAGACCTAGCAGTCAGAGTTTGCTAGAGGTTCCCTGAGCTGCGGGTGATGTTCTTCTCATTTGGTGCCCGCATAGATTCGGGGTCAATGCTACTTGGCAGAGTTAGTGGCAGGACACCATGGATCTTTTTAGCTGTCTGTAGGGAGTCATTCTTACCACCACTGTGACCAGGCCATTCTTCTCACTCACCACCCTGGAATGGTTTTATCGGGTTCCCTGAGACCTGAAAATTATTTTAAAGGCTCCTCTGGGTAAGAAAATTTGACAAAGGGCGGGTCTAGGATTTATCTCCATCGGTGTTCTTGAGCTACTTTAAAATGTCTGACCAAAAGTAGATGATTTACCCATCAGTCTGGTTGAGCTCATTGTATCCATTGGTTGCCTGCTCTGACTTGAGACTTGTGAAGGACGCACGGTGTTTCCAGCAAAAGTACCCATCCATACCTGTGGACGGGTACAGAGGGCACAAGACGCTTCACCCTGGCAGTGTGTAATCTAAGTACAGAACAGTTGTACAGCTAGGAGGGGGCGGTCACGGACTTGAAGCACAGTGGACACATTTTTCCAATATTGTGGCATCTTTTTTTATTGTGGTGGAAATTACTTTGTTACAAGTATTGGACCCCTGTTGATATAAACACATGAGTGCTACATTCTGATATAAAATACAGGAACAATAAATAAAAAATATATAAAATAGATGCGCTTGGGGCTGACACAGGAGAAGAGCTTGCGATATAAAATAGGCAAGCTTGGGGCTGACGCAGGAGATGAGCATGCGAGGGACACAGGAGAGGAGCTTTTGACTGACACAGGAGAGGAGCTTGCGATATAAAATAGATGCGCTTGGGGCTGACACAGGAGACAAGCTTGCGACCGACGCAGGAGAGAAGCTTGCGATATAAAATAGATGCGCTTGGGGCTGGCGCAGGAGGCGAGCGTGCGACTGACACAGGAGACGAGTGTGCGATATAAAATAGGCGAGCTTGCGAGGGATGCAGAAGACGAGCTTGCGAGGAACGCAGGAGAGGCGCTTGCGATATAAAATAGATGAGCTTGGGGCTGATGCAGGAGAGGAGCTCGCGATATAAAATAGATGAGCTCGTAAGGGATGCAGGAGACGAGCTCGCGAGCGAAGCAGGAGAGGAGCTTGCGATATAAAATAGATGAGCTTGGGGCTGACGCAGGAGAGGAGCGTGCGAGGGATGCAGGAGAGGAGCTCGCGATATAAAATAGATGAGCTCGCGAGGGACGCAGGAGGCGAGCTCGCGAGGGATGCTGGAGACGAACTCGCGAGGGACGCAGGAGAGGAGCTTGCGATATAAAATAGATGAGCTTGGGGCTGACGCAGGAGAGGAGCGTGAGAGGGACGCAGGAGAGGAGCGTGAGTGGGACGCAGGAGAGGAGCGTGAGAGGGACGCAGGAGAGGAGCTTGCGATATAAAATAGATGAGCTTGGGGCTGACGCAGGAGAGGAGCGTGAGAGGGACGCAGGAGAGGAGCGTGAGAGGGACGTGTGAGAGGGACGCAGGAGAGGAGCGTGAGAGGGACGCAGGAGAGGAGCTTGCGATATAAACTAGATGAGCTTGGGGCTGACGCAGGAGAGGAGTGTGAGGGGCTGACGCAGGAGAGGAGCGCGAGGGGCTGACGCAGGAGAGGAGCGCGAGGGGCTGACGCAGGAGTGGAGCGTGAGGGGCTGACGCAGGAGTGGAGCGTGAGGGGCTGACGCAGGAGAGGAGCGTGAGGGGCTGACGCAGGAGAGGAGCGTGAGGGGCTGACACAGGAGAGGAGCGTGAGGGGCTGACGCAGGAGAGGAGCGTGAGGGGCTGACGCAGGAGAGGAGCGTGAGGGGCTGACGCAGGAGAGGAGCGTGAGGGGCTGACGCAGGAGAGGAGCGTGAGGGGCTGACGCAGGAGAGGAGCGTGAGGGGCTGACGAAGGAGAGGAGCGTGAGAGGGACGCAGGAGAGGAGCTCATGATTGACATGAGAGATGAGTTTGTGAGGGACGCAAAAGAGGAGCTTGCGATTGACGCAGGACACGAATTTGCAACAACAATGGAGAGGAGCTCGTGATTGACGTAAGAGATGAGCTTGCGGTTGATGCAGGAGAGGAGCTCGTGATTGACGTATGAGATGAGCTTGCGGTTGATGCAGGAGAGGAGCTCGTGATTGACGTAAGAGATGAGCTTGCGGTTGATGCAGGAGAGGAGCTCGTGATTGACATGAGAGATGAGTTTGTGAGGGACGCAAAAGAGGAGCTTGCGATTGACGCAGGACACGAATTTGCAACAACAATGGAGAGGAGCTCGTGATTGACGTAAGAGATGAGCTTGCGGTTGATGCAGGAGAGGAGCTCGTGATTGACGTATGAGATGAGCTTGCGGTTGATGCAGGAGAGGAGCTCGTGATTGACGTAAGAGATGAGCTTGCGGTTGATGCAGGAGAGGAGCTCGTGATTGACGTATGAGATGAGCTTGCGGTTGATGCAGGAGAGGAGCTCGTGATTGACGTAAGAGATGAGCTTGCGGTTGATGCAGGAGAGGAGCTCGTGATTGACGTAAGAGATGAGCTTGCGGTTGATGCAGGAGAGGAGCTCGTGATTGACGTATGAGATGAGCTTGCGGTTGATGCAGGAGAGGAGCTCGTGATTGACGTAAGAGATGAGCTTGCGGTTGATGCAGGAGAGGAGCTCGTGATTGACGTATGAGATGAGCTTGCGGTTGATGCAGGAGAGGAGCTCGTGATTGACGTATGAGATGAGCTTGCAGGTGATGCAGATTGTTTTGTCAAAAACTCTCACTGCAAACAGCTGGCTCTCTCTGGTGTAACCTGATGTATAAAAATGTTGGTATTAAAAAGTTCCATATCTATACATGTAGCGGGTACAGGGTGCGAAAGACACTTCAACCTGGCAGTGTGTAAGCTAAGCACATCCCCCTCCTATTTCTTGGCACTCCACATTATAAATAACAAATGACTTTGTTACAAGTTTTGGACTTCTGTTGATATGAAAGTTTTGCACAGATGTGCTACATTCTGATATTGTAGAATAAAATACCAATGAATAAAAATATAAAATAATAAGACTTCTGGCTTTCCTGACCTGTGTACTTACACGTCCGTGTTTCAGGCTGCATTTACACTATAGCAGTGTGCGAACAAGTGAAAAAAGCTCATGTTGTGTTTTCAGTGCAATCTATAGTTAATGAAACCCCAAACAAAGCGAGCAGGCACGTCTTTTTTGCCATAAAAAACATGCGTCAAACGCGGCGGCAATATATGCAAAACTCTAAAAGCAGCATAAGCTACTTTGCCATATTTGTCACACATGGGGCAGCCCATCCTTTGCTTACAAAGCGACAACTTGCAAAAGATAAATAAAAATATGTTGTAGTGTGAAATCGTTCACACTATGTTAGTAGTCTAGTCTAGCAGCTAACATTTCCAGAAGGCTGGCTGACAGTGGTAGCCTCTGTAGTTCTCTTGTGACAGGTTCTCTTTATTGGATAAGCCCAATGTATTTATGTGTCTATCTATCTATATCCCGGGAGCCCCCAGTATGGCTCTGGAGAGAAGTTCTGGGAACGCTCTGTGGCATTTTCATTGCTCCCCCTCTGCTGGCAGCTGTCCATTCATTGTGGCCTCGGGCTCATCCCACAGCCTCTCCAACCCCCTCCATTGTAAAGCAGAGGGGAGTTATGTTGATGGTCGGACACTGTTTCCTTGTACAGAAGTGATCGCTGAGCGGAGTCCAGGAAACATTACTTGATGGGCCGGTGTGGGCTCTACATTGGAATCCTAGCAGGCTGGGACAGATTAAAGGACAACTCACAATAATGACGGGGTGTCTTTTTTTTTTTTTAAAGTTTGAACAGAGTGGAATAGAAGCCCCTGTCAGGTTTTTTTTTTTTGCAGACTGTGCCCCTCTTGCAGAGATTTCCAATAATTTACAGGTGAGGCAGACAAAGTCAATCTCTCCGGGCGCAGATTGAAAGAAAACCACCTTGTGCAATCTCTACAGTGGGTCATACAGTAGACCCATAGAACCCAGTGCAATCCTTATACAGTATCTCACAAAAGTGAGTACACCCCTCCACGTTTTTGTAAATATTTTATTATATCTTTTCATGTGACAACACTGAAGAAATGACACTTTGCTACAATGTAAAGTAGTGAGCGTACAGCTTGTATAACAGTGTAAATTTGCTGTCCCCTCAAAATAACTCAACACACAGCCATTAATGTCTAAACTGCTGGCAACAAAAGAGAGTACACCCATAAGTGAAAATATCCAAATTGGGCCCAAAGTGTCAATATTTTGTGTGGCCACCATTATTTTCCAGCACTGCCTTAACCCCCTTGGGCATGGAGTTCACCAGAGCTTCACAGGTTGCCACTGGAGTCCTCTTCCATTCCTCCATGACGACATCACGGAGCTGGTGGATGTTGGAGACCTTGCGCTCCTCCACCTCCTGTTTTGAGGATGGTCAATAATAGGGTTTAGGTCTGGAGACAATGACATGCTTGGCCAGTCCATCATATTTACCCTCAACTTCTTTGGCAAGGCAGTGGTCATTATGGAGGTGTGTTTGTCCTTATCATGTTGGAATATTGCCCTGCGGCGCAGTCTCCGAAGGCAGGAGATCATGCTCTGCTTCAGTATGTCACAGTACATGTTGGCATTCATGGTTCCCTCAATAAACTGTAGCTCCCCAGTGCCGGCAGCACTTTAGAAAACTGTTTGCGGGCCTTCTTGTGTATCATCTTTAGAAGAGGCTTCCTTCTGGGACGACAGCCATGCAGACCAATTTTGATGCAGTGTGCGGCGTATGGTCTGAGCACTGATAGGCTGACCCCCCCACCCCTTCAACCTCTGCAGCAATGCTGGCAGCACTCATATGTCTATTTCTTAACCGGTTCAATACAGGGCATTTTCACCCCCTTCCTTCCCAGGCCAATTTTTAGTTTTCAGCGCTGTCGCACTTTAAACGACAATTGCGCGGTCGTGCGACGTTGTACCCAAAAAAAATTGACGTCCCTTTTTCCCCACAAATAGAGCTTTCTTTTGGTGGTATTTGATCACCTCTGTGGTTTTTATTTTTTGCGCTATAAACAAAAGAAGAGCGACAATTTTGAAAAAAACACAATATTTTTTACTTTTTGCTATAATAAATATCCCAATTTTTAAAAAAACAACAAATTTTTTCCTCAGTTTCGGCCGATACATACTCTTCTACATATTTTTGGTAAAAAAAATCGCAATAAGTGTATATTGATTGGTTTGTGCAAAAGTTATAGCGTCTACAAAATACGGGATAGATTTATGGCATTTTTTAAGAAAAAAAAAAAATATATATTTTTTTACTAGTAATAGCGGCGATTGCGATTTTTTTCGTGACTGCGACATTATGGCGGACACATCGGACACTTTTGACACATTTTTGGGACCATTCACATTTATACAGCGATCAATGCTATAAAATTGCATTGATTACTGTGAAAATGTGACAGGCAGTGAAGGGGTTAACCACTAGGGGGCGGGGAGCGGTTAATTATGTTACCTAGGGAATGATTCTAACTGTAGGGGGCGGGGACGTACAAGGGGAGGAGACCGATCAGTGTTCCTCCGTTCTGGGAACACAGATCGGTCTCCTCTCACCTGACAGGACGTGGATCTCTGTGTTTACACACACAGATCCACGGTCCGGCCCGGTTAACGGGCGATCGCGGGTGCCCGGCGGACATCGCGGCCGCCGGGCACATGCACCGGGTCCCGAGCAACGCGGCGGGCGCGCGCGCGCACCCCCTAGGCGGCCGGCAACCCGAGGCCGTCATATGACGTCCACCCAGGATGGGAGATCCCATCTGTGGACGTCATATTACAATAGCCGGGTATTGAAGTGGTTAAAGACAACCTCTGGATATGACGCTGAGCACGTGCACTCAACTTCTTTGGTGGACCATGGTGAGGCCTGTTCTGAGTGGAACCTGTCCTGTTAAACCGCTGTATGGTCTTGGCCACCGTGCTGCAGCTCAGTTTCAGGGACTTGCCAATCTTCTTGGCCTAGGCCATCTTTATGTAGAACAACAATTCTTTTTATCGGATCCTCAGAGAGTTCTTTGCCATGTGGTGTAATGTTGAACAAATTTAACACACCTGCTCCCCATTCACACCTGAGACCTTGTAACACTATTGAGTTACATGACACTGGGGAGGGAAAATGGCTAATTGAGCCCAATTCGGACATTTTCACTTCAGGGTGTACTCACTTTTGTTGCCAGCAGTTTAGACATTAATAGCTGTGTGTTATTTTGAGGGGACAGCAAATTTACACTGTTATACAAGCTGTACACTCACCACTTTACATTGTAGCAAAGTGTCATTTCTTCAGTGTTGTCACATGAAAAGATATAATAAAATATTTACAAAAATGTGAGGGGTGTACTCACTTTTGTGAGATACTGTAGCCTTAAACCTTGAATAATGGTGGATGCTTAGGTGAAATGACCGATTGGCACCATTAAAAAAAAAAAAGATTAAATAATAATTCCCTACTGTCACACAGCTGGGTGGGCTCACTGTGCCCCAAGCCCAACCTTTTTTGAAGCCTATTGGAGCCTCCGGCTCTAATCACATGCTTCAAAAAAAATACATGTAGATTAGGAAGCTGGACGCATGGATAGGGGGTTGATGCCCCTGCACCCTGCATTACGGGCCGCAACTGGGCCAGCCACTCGGGCATGGGACCTGGAAGCTAGTGGAGATTACTGGAGTAGCCGTGTCTGCTTTAGTGACTTCCCGTTTTCAACATGGGCCAGGTATGGTACATGCATAGTTACAGGTCTAAAATAGAACAATGTAATTCTGTATACAATATTCATACCTGGAATTCCTCTTTTTTAAATCAACGCTATCCCAAAGTGTTTCAATTTTAGGGGAGCGCCCATCCGACATTCTTTTTGAGACTCCAATGTGGACAATATTCTCTTAGGTAGTCTCCACTGCTCACCGTCATCTCCTAACAAGAGGTTTCACTCACTGTGTATCTGTATTTTCCTGCCCTGTGGGCGGTTCTTTTGGGGTGAATGACACCACTACCTGGCTTTGTCTTGGCTGTGGTAAATGAGTAAAATTGGAAACTTTTTGGAATGGGAATACATACAGTTCGGACCATATATATTTGGACACAGGCACAATTTCCATACTTTTGGCTCCGTACGCCACCAGAATAAAATTATAACGAAACAATCCAAATGAATTTGAAGTGCAGACTTTCAGCTTTAATTCAAGGGATTGAACATAAATATCAAGTACAAATTTTAGGAGCTGCAACCATTTTTATACAGTCTCAAGATTTTTAAGGGGCTCAAATGTAATTGGACAAATGAATATAATCATAAATAAAATGTTCATTTTTTTCATATTTTGTTGAGAATCCTTTACTGGCAATGACTGGTAATGTCCATGGGTTCCAGACTTCAGGCAAAGACAAGTTTCCTCCTTTCTGATTCTTTGCCAGGCTTCTGCATTGTGTTTTGGATCATTGTCCATCGGTACTGTGAAGCGCCGTTCAATCAACTTTGCTGCATTTGGCTGAATCTGGGCTGAGAGTATATCTCTAATGCCGCGTACAAGAGACCGGACTTTCCGGCAGAATAGACTCTGACGGTCTTTCCGATGGAGTTCCGCTAAAACGGACTTGCCTACACACGATCACACCAAAGTCCAATCATTTAGAACGTGATGACGTATGGCAGGACTAGAGAAAGGAAGTTCAATAGCCAGTAGCCAATAGCTGCCTTTGCGTCGTTTTTGGTCTGTCGGAATAGCACACAGACTAGCGGTTTTCCCGATGGGAACTGATTCTGTCGGAAAGATTTGAAACGTGTTCTATTTCTAGGTCTGTCAACATTTTAGAAAGAAGAAGTCAGATGAAGCCCACACACGATCGGAATGTCCGACGGAATGATTCCGTTGGACCTTTTCTGCCGGAAAGTCCTGTCGTGTGTACGCAGCATAAGACCCCATTCACACCTGAGTGTAGCGGTTTTGATAGTTTTTGATAGTTCCAGAGCTTCAAGCTACAAAACGCTCAGGTGTGAATGGGGCATAAACACTTCTGTCTTCTGTCCCATCATCAATAAACACCCATGACCCAGTGCCACTGGAAGCCATGCATGCCCATGCCATCACACTGCTTCCACCATGTTTTACAGATGACGTTGTGTGCTTTGGATCATGAGCTGTTCCAAGCCTTTTCCAAACTTTTCTTTTTCTTCCTGTCATTCTGGTACAGATTTATCTTATTATTATCTTATTTATTTATCTTATTATTTCATCCGTCCAAAGAATGATTTTACAGAACTCGTCTGGCTTTTTTAGATTTTTTTTTTTTTGGTAAAGTCTAATCTAGCTTTTCTAGTCTTGTGAATGGTTTGCACCTTGTGGCGAACCCTCTGTATTTGTAATTTGCTCTTCTGAAGTCTTCTCTTGATTGTAGACTTTGACAATGATATGTCAACCTCCTGGAGAGTGTCCTTCACTTGTCTGGATGTTGTGAATGGGTTTTTCTTTCCCATAGAGAGAATTCTGCGATCATCCACTACTGTTGTCTTCCGTGGACATCCAGGCCTTTTTATGTCACTGAGCTCACCAGTGCACTCTTCTTTCCTCCGAATGTACCAAACTGTTGATTTGGCCACTCCTGATGTTGCTGCTATCTCTCTGATGGATTTGTTTTTGAAGCCTTACAATGGTCTGTTTCACTTCCATGGACAGCTCCTTTGAACGCATGATGTAGGTTCACAGCAGTAGATTCCAAATGCAAATACCAGACTTAGATTAAACTCCAGACCTTTTACTTAATTTATGAAGAAATAATGCAGTAGTCCACACTTGGCCATGAAACAGCTTTTGATTCAATTGTCCAATTACTTTTGGTCCCTTGAAAAAGGGGGGGGGGGGGGGGGGGTGGTGGTGGCTATTCCCAGGAGTTGAAATTCCTAAACCCTTCCTCCGATTTGGATGTACATACCCTCAAATTAAACCTGAGAGTGTGCACATTCTGCCCATATCCATTATTTATCTATAGCTTGAATTTGTTTTGGTAAATACCAAAAATGAGCTGGACCAGCACAGACAGTAATTAGACACTCTTCTAAGGCTCGGTTCACACTAGGACGACTTGTCAGGCGACAAGTCCTGTACAATGAAACCGATCTAAGGGAGCGACGCAAGTCGCTCCGACTTAGAAAAAGGTTCCTGTACTACTTTGGGGGCGACTTGGGGCGACTTGCATAGACTTCTATACAGAAGTCGTTTTGCAAGTCGCCCAGGCAGTCGTGTGCAGGTTGCCTCGGTGAGGCAACCTGCAAGTCGTGCCGCCCCTGTGTGAACCGAGCCTAAGAGAAGAGGTCTCTGGTGTGCAAGGAGGATGTGCTGTTCTGAATCTCCTGTAGTATCCAAACTTTCTAGCAGGTTCACAGGCACATTGCAAGTGGAAAACACTGCTAGCATTTTTTTTTTAAATACATGATTGTTCAGTGCTTGTGCCACATTTTTTTTTTCTTTAAGGCAGGTATGTAAATGTATGCATATAATCAGCCAGCCAGTGCGGTAGTATGACGGGGGATGGGAAGGGGGGGGGGGTGTATAGTAATTACATGTGTCTATACTTCTAGCCATATGAATTCCAATCCAGCGGGGACGGCCTCTGCCTTCTGCATCTCCGCACACACAAAGACGCTCTATGTTGTCACTGAATCGCTTGCTGCTTTTACTTTGCTTTTTAAACTGGGCAGAAAATGCATTACAGGCTGGGAAAGGAATTTTGGTCGTGGAAAAAGGGCCTATGTGTACATGGCTGACCGGGGGGGGGGGGGGGTCTGCGGTGACACAAGGCATGGCTGTCCTGTAATGTGGACAGATTGTTGTCATTATATTTCGGGGTCTTGAGGTTGCCATGAAATCCGAAACCCGCTTCTGAGTTGGATCGATTCATCTTATCCTTTAATGTCGGCCATAACGTGTATGTAAAACCTATTTTTCTGGATGTTCAGCATTTTGTCTTTGTGTAAACTGTTTTATTAAAGCGATATTAAACCCAATATCAAAAATTTTATTTATTGCAGTTTACCAGGTTTTAGATGTGATGGCTGCATTAGTTTTCTTTTCTTTTTTTTTTCACCTGGTGATCTGACCAGTAAGTCTGTTGTTTTTTTCAACTTTCTCAAACCAAAGTGTCCAGTAAAAGTGGCAATTTAGAGGGTTGAGAGAAACCACTTACCACGGACAGATCGGCCTTTTAGGGTGTCTGTCCTGCTTTGAGTTAGGTTGACATTTGTGGGTTGCAGGAATGGGCACAAGATGATGCTAAACATCAAAACATCAAACATCAAAACATCAAAGCGGCCATGGTATCAAGTAATTGAATTGAAAAAAAAAATGGTAATGCATTTCTTTTTGCACCTAAGGAGGCCCTTTGAAATCAATGGGCTGCCTTAAACCCGACAGGCAAAAATGATTGCGCACTCTCCCCTATGGGACACAGATGGCAAAAAAAAAAAAAAAAACACTGACAGGGGTTATAACCCTCCCTTCCTCTATTCAAAATTTAAAAAAAAAGCTTTGCCTTTTTGTTACACTTTACCTTAGTAGATAAATTAATCTAAATCTAACACGACCCCCCTCCTCCCCCCAGACTGAAAATGCTGCTGTCCAAAGGTGTCTTTGTTGCTCTTCCATATATAAACAAGACTCCCTAAAACTGGCCATACACTGTGCAGATCTCGTCTTGTCCCTGATGAACTATCTGATATTCAATCATTAGGTGGCCCTATCAGCCGCCTCTCGCCTGGTGACATCCCTCAATTGAAACGTCAAAGTAGCCAGGTGGGAAATCTTTGGCTGAACAGCGGCTCCATCCAAACAAATGCAGAGGCTGTTTGGGTATTTTGACATCTGTTGAGACCCGCAGTCAAAATACAATATCCTCAGCGGGAGATTCCCCCATCCACACTGTGTAGCTTGAATGGAGGAATCTGTTTATATTGCAGCCTATATGGAAAATGCTGTATGCATAGGCATGTGCAGGAGGTGTGCCAGGTGTGCCTGGGCACACCCTAATCACTCTGTGTGGTGCCAATTCCCCCTACTGCCCAGGACCCCCCCCCCCCAGTGCTGCTTCTTCCCTCCTCTTCTCTCCTCTTAGTTGCTGTGGGGAATATTTCAAGATGGAGAGAGCGGGGGAAAGGGCTAGTCAATATGTAATTCACCAGCTCCTAACTTTTCCAAATGAATACAGTGAACACACTCATTCACTGTGTTCATTCATAACTGTAGCATAGTAAACTGTGTTTACTATGCTTGTTTGTGCATGAACAGGAAGCCGCTCAGCACAGAGCACTTCCCATTCATTCACTGTCCAGTCCAGCTGAGGCTGCAGAGAAAGGTGCACACCCTAATGTCATAGGCTGTGCACACCTATGGCTGTATATTTTTGGGCAGCTTAAAGTGGTTCTAAAGGCAGGATTTTTTTTTTTTATCTTATTGCGTTCTATGCATTAAGATTAAAAAACCTTCTGTGTGCAGAAGCCCCCCTAATACTTACCTGAGCCCCATCTAGATCCAGCAATGTTGCACAAGAGCCTCGGCTGTCCGGGACTATCCCTTCTGATTGGCTGAGACACAGCAGCAGGTGCCATTGGCTACCACTGCTGTCAATTAAAGTCAGTTAGCCAATGAGGATAAAGAGGGGACGGGGCCAAGCCGCGGCTCCGTGTCTGAATGGACACACAGAGCAGCAGCTTGGCACGGGTGCCCCCATAGCAAACTGCTTGCTGTGGGGGCACTCAGGAGGAGGGAGGGGCCAGGAGCACAGAAGAGGGATCCAAGCAGAGGAGGATCGGGGCCATTCTGTGCAAAACCAACTGCACAGAACAGGTAAGTATAACATGTTTGTTATTTTTAAACAAAAAAAAAACTCCCAAAACTTTAATATCACTTTAAAGGGGTTGTAAAGGTTCGTGTTTTTTCACCTTAATGCATCCTATGCATTAAGGTGAAAAAACACCTGGCAGCCAACGCCCCCCCCCCCCCGTTTTACTTACCTGAGCCCCTTCATCTTCAGTGGGACGCGCTGTCCTTCTCTCCACAGAGTCCCAGCTTTGATTGGATAGATTGATAGCAGCGCAGACATTGGCTCCCGCTGCTGTCAATCAAATCTAGTGACCTGGGGGGCAGGGCCGAGTCATACATTCGGCTTCTATGGAGCACGCCCGCAGGGTAACCTTCTAGGGGGTTATCTAATGCGGGGAAGAGCCGCGAGAGCCACCGAGGGACCCCAGAAGAGGAAGATCGGGGCCACTTTTTGCAAAACGAGCTGCACAGTGGAGGTAAGTATAATATGGTTGTTTAAAAAAAAAAAAAAGCTTTAGTATCACTTTAAGACAGGAAGTGTGTTACTGGCAGGATCACTAGGTAAAAATAAAGAAAAGAAAACAAATGCAGCCACCATGTTTACGGATCCCTGAGCTGCAATATATAAAATATTTGTTTTTGGGTTTTTATCTCTTTAATTGTTTGTGGTTGTTCTTGCTTTAAGTCTCTGCTGCTTTGCAATGTCAAGCGCGGCGCAGAATACGGCTGAATTCAGCGGGTCTCTCTCTCTCTCTCCCCTCTCTCTCTCTCCCTCTCTCTCCCAGCTGCCTTACAGACGGTTCCTCTTGGCCTGTAACAAGAGTACAGTGTGTCCTCCCCGGCCATGGCACTCCAGAGCCCTCGCTAATCACTGCAACAACATCTGCGATTTTCTGCTTGATGACTTTCTACAAGAACTTTTTGCTGTTTTTAAGAAAAGCCAAAAACATTCTTGTAGTTTCTGACAGCAGAGCAGATTTGACTTTTGTAACAATGTTATCTTAGTTTTTTAAACCTCCAGAGGATATTAATATGCAAAAGTCGTGATCTTCTACACCAGAATACATGTAAACATCCAGGGCAGTTTATTGCTTCTGCCTGCCCTTCTTTAACCCCTTCTTGCAAGCCATATGCATATACACTCTGTTACCAAAAGTATTGGGACTATCTTTCCAAATAACTGTTCTGCTTTATTATGACGTATTGAATTGAAGGTTTTTATACACATAGTTACATATACATAGTAGGTGAGGTTGAAAAAAGACACAAGTTCATCAAGTCCAACCTATGTGTGTGATTATGTAGGTATCACATTAATATTACAATTGTACTTTTATGGTAACAAGGGGCGTAACATAGGCAGGCTAATTCTAATCAGGACTTGGAAGAATGCAAACATGTAATGAAAACATTATTAGTGCCGTGTGCAATACATACAAAATAGAATACAATTATATACAGAACTTACAAATTTCCATTACACCTGCCTACACGCACATGAGCTTGAGCCCTGGTTCACATAACTGCGGGTTAGAAATCGCGTTCAGCTGAACTCGCACGATTTCAACCCAGCAATGCAGTCCGACTTCAGGGGCGATTTGATAGACATCTGTGCGGGTTCATGCACAAATGTCTATTGAAATTACATCCAAAGTCACCTGTAGTAGTACAGGAACTACTTTTGGGAATCGTTGCGGTGCAGCAAAGTCGCGTCGCACAGATTCGAACGGTGCTATTGCTAGTATTCTATCGATATGTGCCCCCTGTCGAAAAGTGTGCAGGACGGAGCCACACTCCAGCTGATTCGGCGATGAGCTGGAGTGACGTGACCATGGCGCATGCGCACATCAGAGGAGGCATTTTTCGACGGGAGAGAGAATGTGACGGACATTTTTTAAAGCTATTCACAGAGCGGAGGGACACCTTGGTTCTCTTATTGTGCCTCGTTGTTGCGGGGGCGGGGTTTCAGTCTGCTCAAGGTCGGCTTTTGTCAGTGTTGCACGGCGGCTTTAGTGTCTTGATCAGCGCCTGTTGCCTGTGTCATAGGGCGGGTTGCAACACAGACAAAACCCGTCCTTCAACACAGCCGCCCTGCAACAGCGAGGCATAATGTAGGAAATACAGTGTCCCCCTCCGCTCTGTGAATAGCTTTCAATTGTGTCCGTGTAATTCCTTCTCCCGTCCAAAAATGTCTCCTGTGATGTGCGCATGCTCCATGGTCACGTCATTCCAGCTGATCGGCAAATCAGCTGGAGTGCGGCTCCATCCTGCGCATGCGTGGGCACTTTTCGATGGAGGGCACATATCAATAGAACACCGGCAATAGCTGTCGATTTGACATGTCAAATCGCATGCCAAATGGGTCCAATGTGAACCTAGGCTTAAAGGCATTCCAGTCTTAGTCTGTAGGGTTCAGTATTGAGTTGACTCACCTTTTGCATCTATAACAGCTTCAACTCTTCTGGGAAGGCTGTCCACAAGGTTCAGGAGTGTGTCTATGGGAATGTTTGACCAATCTACCAGAAGCGATGTGGACAAGAAGGCCTGGCTTGAAGTCTGCACTTTACATCATCCCAAAGGTGTTCTGTTGGGTTGCAGTCAGGACTCTGTGCAGGCCAGTCAAGTTCCTCCACCCCAAACTCGCTCATCCATATCTTTATGGACCTTGCTTTGTGCACTGGTGTGCAGTCATGTTGGAACAGGAAGGGGCCATCCCCAAACTGTTCCCACAATGTTGGGAGCATGAAATTGTCCAAAATGTCTTGGTTTGCTGACCCCTTAAAGCAGAGATCCACCTAAATGTGGAACTTCCGCTTTAAGTACCCCTCGCCCCCTGACATGCCACAATTGGCATGTCATTTTTTGGGGGGGGGGGGGAGCGGGTACCTAGTTTTGATAGGTACCCAGCTCCCACTTCCAGGTCTAATCGCCTGGCCGCCTAGGTGGCATCTCCAATCCCCCTACGCAACCCCTCCCTCCCTGCAATCTTCTGGGGCATGTCACAGGTCCCAGAAGATTGCCCGGCCACTGACAGAGCGCAGCACGACTCACCCATGTGCAGTGCGGGCCCGGCTGTGAAGCCGCAAGCTGTCACAGCTGGGCCCCCACACTTACAATGCCGGCGCCACGGAGAGGAGGGGGTGAGGTGCGAGGCATCGGGCAGCCCCATCGCTGGACCGTGGGACAGGTAAGTGTCTGTTTATTAAAAGTCAGCTGCTACACTTTTTGTAGCTGCTGATTTTTAATAAACTTACAAACGAGTGGAACTCCGCTTTAGGAGTTCCCTTTACTGGAACTAAGGGGCCAAGAACAACCCCACATCATAATCCCCCCTCCACCAAATGATTTGGACACAAAGCAAGGTCCATAAAGAAATGGATGAGCGAGTTTGGGGTGGAGGAACTTGAGTGGCCTGCACAGAGTCCTGACCTCAACCCGATGGGGATGAACTAGAGTGGAGACTGCGATCCAGGCCTTCTCATCCAGCATCAGTGCCTGACCTCACAAATGCGCTTCTGGAAGAACGGTCAAACATTCCCATAGACACACTCCTAAACCTTGTGGACAGCCTTCCCAGAAGAGTTGAAGCTGTTAGAGCTACAAAGGGTGGGCCAACTCAATATTGAACCCTACGGACTAAGACTAGAATGCCATTAAATTTCATGTGCGTGTAAAGGCAGGTGTCCCAATACTTTTGGTAATATAGTGTATGTGGCAGCACAGAGGTGGTCCTTCCTTATTCATGCATACAGCTGGTTTGTGCTGGGAATATTCTCAATTGCGCGGCTCCAGTACTGTGACCCCACTGTCACCGACGGCTAACAGTCACAAAGCAACGACGGGGAGCTGGTAGGATGGGATCCCGATCACTGTGACCCTCGACCACACATCACATGATCGCTAAACCCAGGAAATGCCACCAGCGTTTACAACCTTTAGGCCTCATGCACATTGGACGTCTTTACAGCGGCTGTTTTTGGCTTCAGACTTTTTTTTTTCTGTGGCCAATAAACTCCCCATCATGTTATCCTGTCTGTCCTTGTACACATAGGCTGTTATCAGCAGTTTTTGGCTGGGGCGTTTTTCTAGCTGGGGAAAAAAAACGCCAGAACTATAATGGGTTTTGAGGGGAGTTTTTCAGCTGTAAAAATGCTCTAACCCTGAAAAAAGCTTAAAAAACGCGGCTATTCTGCGTTTATCAGCGTTTTTGAGCCATAAGCTCTTGTGGGAGTATAATTTTGTTTAAAAAGCGCTGAAAAACGCATTCGACAGCTACAGCTTTTTACAACTGACTCTACTGGCTTTTTTTTATAACGTCCCATGTGCAGGGGGTCTTGAAGAGAGAAACTGGCAGAAAAGGGTTGACCATTTCGCTGCCACCAACGTAAGGCTTGTGCGTCCATAGACACACACAGCACGGCTTGGCCCCGCCCCCACTCCTTCCTTGCAGGATTTGATTGACAGAAGCAGAAGACAATGGCTCCTGCTGCTGTCTCTGTGTCCTATGAGGAGAGAGTGAGTGGAAAGTGCCACTGCAGATGGGCACAGCGATGGATCGAGAGAGGACTCCGGTAAGTGTTTAGAGAGGTGATGTGGTGTGATATCACCGCTGGGACATTTTTTTTTACCCTTATGCAGGGAATGCATGAAATATTTTTTTTTATATATATATATAGATATATATATACCGTATATACTCGAGTATAAGTCAAGGCCCTAATTTACCACAAAAAAATGGGTAAAACTTATTGACCTGAGTATAAGACGAGGGTGAGAAATGCACAGCTACTGTAAGTGGAAAAGAGGGTCAACAATGCCCATTTGCATGCCTCACTGTGCCCATTTGCAGCCATAGGTCCCCTGAACTTCAAACTCGGTAGTTAGGGGTTCCTAGATGCCCCCTAGCTGCAGCCAAAATTTGGGGTCTCTGAACCCAAAGTGTCCCGAAATGACATTGCTGCAGATGGACACAGTTGACCGACTTTGGGTCCCCGTATCTCGGGGCCATTTAGTGCTAGGAACCCCAAATCCCAGTGGAACTAGCACCATAAAATATCCAAAGCTGGGATTTCTAGCTCCAAGTGGCTCCGAGATACAGGGCCCCAAAAATCGGTTCAGAAAATGTCAAGCACTTTTCTGCAGCAGAGAATGACATTTTCCGAACCTATTTTGGGGCCCCGTATCTCGGGGCAACTTGGTGCTAGGAACCCCAGCTTTGGATATGTTATGGTACCAGGTCCACTGGATATGCACACCAAATTTGGGGTTTCTAGCACAAAGTGGCCCTGAGATACGGGGCCCTAAAGTCTGTTCGGAAAATGAATTTTTTTGCTGCAGAAAAGTGCTTGACTCGAGTATAAGTCGAGGGGGGCACTTTCGGCACAAAAAAATGTGCTGAAAAACTCGACTTATACTCGAGTATATACGGTATAAAAAAAAATTATATATATATTTATATATATAATTTTTTATTTTTTTTTATATATTGCTTTTACAACCACTTTAAAGAGAACCTGTTGCTGTAAATATGCTCCATATCGCTGCATATGTCCTGGGCAACTACTTATGAAATCGACAAATGCACTGAAATGTTCTATATTGCTGCTGATGTCGGGGTGTGAGCAATCATTTTAGGTGAATTGTTCCAGGTTAATGATAAACTGATGTAGGGGCTTTTAAAGTGTTGCCTTTGGATAATTTGGGGTGGCGAGGTTTGTCACCATTTCAGACTCTCACAATTTTATGACTTCACATGTTGGGCATCTATTTACTCAGCACAACCTCATCTTTTTATATTTTACCAAAAATTGGGTAATCCTATTGTATTTGTGTGCCATAAAATTTACTGTAGTGTAATATAATGGAAAATATGAAAAAATGAAAAATAAAACTACCGGTAATTTAGTGGGAAAAAAAAAAAAAAAATGGAACTGTTCTGGGGGGTTGTCTCTGCTTTCTAAAAAAAAAAATATAATGTTTGGGAGGTTTTCCCTAATCCTCAGGCCTAAAATGAGTATTTTTTTGTGTGAAAAAACAGCTCCGGCAGGACAACTCCACTCCAAACTATTATTTCAGTGGGTAGGCAATGATGGGCTGAGTCGTTTGCTGTTTTTTGTATATTTCTGTCTGGCAAGACCACTTGACTGTGACCAGGGTGGATTTGATTTAAATCGCTATTAAAAAGGCTCGATTTAAATCATAATTTTTAAAGAGCAACTGTCATCTCTGTCCAGCAGCGGCTCCTCCTTTGACCCGCTGTTGACTCACCGACAGTCCTATTCACTTTAATTGGGATGGTTGGTGATGTGGCAGTGACACAACAAGGTGAGGGACGTGGCGGAAGCAGGTGAGTGGATGCCCGCTAACAGGAGCTGCCATGATGGATCTGAAATGACAGGTGCTCTTTAAATGTAAGGACTCATCCTTGCTGGTAGTTAGAATCTTTATTATTTGCAAACAAAATGAAGGTTTCCTATTTAGAATAATAAGCTGTCAGGTTAGTAAAACGGCGATATCAGAACCGATTCAATCATACAGTTTGTAGTGTACAAAGATTTGCAAAACAATGGGATAAAGGAACATTCCTGAACTTTGTTTTATCTCATGGTTACTGTGACATTGTTTGAATGCATCAATGCAGTGCATGTTATCTCAGCTTGCAGAGCTTGGATTTATTGAATGAATTTACAAAAAATGTAAATATTGCAGAATATACAGCCTCATGCTACATAATTAAGCTCCATTTCATACGGAATAAACTAAATTATTCATGTATCTTACATAGAAAACTATCTTTACATTTTTACTCCAAAAGCATTTTATTTAAAAAAATCTGATTTAAATTTAAAAAAAAAAAATCTGATTTAAATTAAAAAAAAATATATATATATTTTTAAATCATTGATTTTTATCCACCCTGGCTGTGACAAGATTACCCAATCAGCTACTGAATGTCACTTGGGTTGATTTTTTTTTTTTTTTGCTCTCTCGCCTCTGGACCATATTCTGGCATTGACTGGCAAGAGAACTTACCAGCTGTACTGCCAGGTATACCACATACTCTTTTGTTGGTGGGAATCCCGCTGAGTCTCCCGCAGGTAATCGCAAATGGCCCAATTAGCAAGTGTGAAAGGGACCTAAGCCAAGCTTTATCTTTTTTTTAGCTTTAGATAAAGTGGAGAGGGATTAGAACCCCTGTCAAGTTTTCATTGCTGTCTGCTTTCCCGTTTAGTACTTTTCACCCTCTCTATTTGTCATATTGACCCCTGTCACCAGGGCTGAAAGTAATGGGAAACCCAACATTTTAAGTTGTCACCAGAACAGGATTAGATTGAAAATATTCCATTGGCGGCACTTGTCTTGGTGACCTCTAAGTGGACATCTCCTCCTTCTGAACATTCTCTTGCTTTCTGTTGCCCACAGAACAGGGAGTGTAATCTCGCTAATGGGTGCAGATGGCAGAAAAAAAACCTGACATTTTTCACTCCTTACTATTTCCCCCTATTCCGAATGGGGGAGGTTTGGCTTCAGGTACACTTTGTGGTTGATTTACTAAAGTCAACAGACTGTGCACTTTGCAAGTGCAGTTACTCCAGAGCTTAGTAAATGAGATAAAGATTCACTTTACAACGTACCCAATCACATGCAAGGACAATTTAAAAAAACTGCATTTTTGTTTGAACGTGATTGGATGATGGGAATTAGCGGAGATTCCCCCATTTACTCTGGAGCAACTACACTTGCAGAGTGCATAATCTCTTTGCCTTTAGTAAATCAACCCCTAAAGTAGCTGATACCTATAACCTAAGAAGGAGTAGACTGATCTTATCAGGGGGCTTGAGAAATAAGCGCACATGCCCGGAAACGCGCTGCTCCCTTTCCGGTGACGTCATCACGCCAACTCTGCGGTCCACGGTGCATTCCAGCCCTCTCTTTTGGATGTTGGATGTTTCACAGCCTGTTTTCCTTGGCCATGACAGCTGCATGCATGGGATCTTGTGGCATTTTCCTTTAGAGAGATGACCGATTAATGTCCCTGTTTATCAGTAATGAGCCTTTTTGACTATTTTAAATGTGAGTGGCCAATTTTCTGCTAAAATTTTTGTTTTAATGGTCTGCACTTCTAGGCGCTTCTCCTTTCAGGAGGCAGAGGAGAAACAGATCATCATGGTAGACAGAATAGGATCACATCACTTTGGTTGTGATCTGGTGTCTACAATACTGCTGAATGGTCACCCTTGGTCCTACAATGCTGCAGGGTCTTGCCAGGACTTGATGGCGTCTCCTGTGACATAATTTTATCTGCAATGCTTCATCTGCTGTATGGCTAAACAGAGCGTTGGAAATGTGCAATCTAGTTGGTTTTCTGGATTTCTGCACTTTGCACGTGATTATTTCTTTTTGCACCGCCTCGTCATGCTGTATTAGATGACAGTTGGTGTGCTTTGTGAAGTATGTAAAAGCTGCTTCCAATTCTCGTTTGTTCCACTCCTCACCGAGGGATGTGATCTGGTACAACATTCACATTGTCCCGGGTATGCATGTAATGCACAGAACAGCTGTTTGACCTGAATAGCGTACAATCTCTGGAAATCATCCATCATGTCTGAAGCCTCTCAGCGGACAGTCCCAGCTGTGAGGAATTAAAGTGTACCTGTTGCTGTCATGCCAAAGAGGCACTGGATTTTTTTGGCTGAAGCAGTACAGTTCCAATTGCCCCAAATAGGATGTATCCTTGAGAGGGAATGAAAAACATTTTATAAATCTTGTGCAAGTTGGTCAGTTTCTACTTGCTTTGCTTCTTTGTTGTAGGGCAGTGGTTCTCAACCACTGGGTTGTGGCCTGCTGCCGGGCCGTGGACTCCTTCCTTCTGAACCTCCAGCGAGCTGCTGATCCCCTGATTTCCCACCGTGCCACCCAACCTCCCATAGTGGTCTGTAGTGTCCCTCAGCCTCTCACAATGTTGCAGAGCCTCCAGCTTCGCTTAGAGTATCCCCAGCCCCCCAATAGTGTCCCACACTGCCAATCAGTCCCTGCAGTGCACTCTGATCTCCTATAGTGGTCTGCAGTGCCCCTCAACCTCTGAAATGCCCCCAGCTTGTTGCAAAGCCTCCAGCCCCCGATAGAGTATCCCCAGTCCCCAACAGTGTCCCATACTGCCAATCGGTCCTTGCAGTGCACTCTGATCTCCCACTGTGCCCCTGAAAAGCCTCCTGGAGAGACCTCCAGCTGTCTATATAAAGACCACATCCCCCACAGTTGACCCTAGCTGTCTCCAGAAACCTCATCTCTAATGCCCCGTACACACGGTCGGATTTTCCGACGGAAAATGTGTGATAGGACCTTGTTGTCGGAAATTCCGACCGTGTGTAGGCTCCATCACACATTTTCCATCGGATTTTCCGACACACAAAGTTTGAGAGCAGGATATAAAATTTTCCGACAACAAAATCTGTTGTCGGAAATTCCAATCGTGTGTACACAAATCCGACGAACAAAGTGCCACGCATGCTCAGAATAAATAAAGAGATGAAAGCTATTGGCCACTGCCCCGTTTATAGTCCAGACGTACGTGTTTTACGTCACCGCGTTCAGAATGATCGGATTTTCCGACAACTTTGTGTGACCGTGTGTATGCAAGACAAGTTTGAGCCAACATCCGTCGGAAAAAATCCTAGGATTTTGTTGTCGGAATGTCCGAACAAAGTCCGACCGTGTGTACGGGGCATTACAGTGCCAACAAGTCTGCTGCAGAATCCCCATAACCCCCTCCAGAAGCTCCATACCGATCCAAAACTTTTATTGTGTGATTTTTAAAAAAAAATGTTTTTTTATTTTTACTGTTGGGTCAGTGGAGGTTTTGTAATTTTGTAAGGATTTACCAGGCCCTGGTCTCACTAAGGTTGAGACCCACTGGTCTAGAATATATATATTTCTTTAGCAATGTTCATACTCGATGTCTGAGAACTCTACAAAAGAAACAGAAATGTTGGCAACTCTATATAGATATTACAGTTTATGTCAAGCCAAAGCCTTTTGTTAGATAAAGGGCCCATGCACACTTTTGCATGTGGCAGTGGGTACTACACATGCTTTAACACAATGCAAGGCACCTATCCTATTTGTGCTCTGTTAGTGTCATTTGTCGTGAATGGCTCCCCAGTGCATTACAGCACATATACCCTTTGTCAGGGGCGGACTGATAACTCATGGGGCCCCCGGGCAATAGGAGATTATGGGGCCACACAGTACACACACACACACAGTATACAATCACACAGTATACACATACATGTACACACAGTATACACAGATGTAAAAAAAAACACAGCTTTATACATACTGTCCCTGGTTTTACTGAAGCTGGCAACCCTGATGGGGCCCCCTAGTGGCCCAGGGCCCTCGGGCAGTGCCCGAGTGGCTCAATGGTCAGTCCGCACCTGCCCTTTGTACTGGTGCAATGCATTGTTAAAGGGTCATGCATGTTTTTTCGTCCATTGGGGTGAATTGGCAGCCCATTCATAAAAAATGGACTGCCTTAAAAGCAATGTAGGATAACATATGCAATTATACAATTACTGTCAAAAGCTAAACCTCCGATTGTGGCCAATGGAGAGTGTATAGATTATACCTGTGGTCTGTAGTTATCAAAGTTGACAGTAGAATAATCTCAAATGTTGGTCAATTTACTGATGTGAATGTATAATATACAGCATATGTAATGCACTGTGAAAATTGATGGCGCTATAAGTACCTGTAATAAAAAATGAATTCTGCTGATTAAATCTCTATTCTGTCTTCTCTCCAGGTAGGGACCAACGGCATTATTTCTACCCAAGATTTTCCCCGGGAAACGCAATATGTGGATGATGGCTTTCCCACCGACTTCCCGGTGATCGCCCCATTCTTGTCCGATATAGACACGAGCAACGGAAAAGGCAAGATATACTACCGGCAGGACAATTCCCCAGAGATTCTTAGCACTGTGGCCAGGCAGGTCGAGAGAGGATTCCCACAAGCTGCGTTTTCACCTACAAATGTTTTCTTGGTAACCTGGGACAATGTGGGGGCATACGAGGAGGTGACACGCCATACAGAAGCCTCTAATAAGGTGAGTGATGGAGCTTAGAGTTGCCTCTTAGAAGTGCATTCACTAAATTGGGTCTCGTGTACACTAGTGCTTTTGGCGTTTTCGAGTGTCCAGCCCCGCTGCCAGCAACCTGTCAAAATCTGACAGGCTGAAAAATGCTGTGGCTGAACACTACTGAGTGCGACTCTTGTTTTGGGCATATGCATTCAGGGATGCATGCCTGGGACACATTAATCGTGAGTACCACTTAGGTACAGTGTCAGCTGTGTATTTCAGCCTGTTATAGGCAGCTGGGAGCGGGGCTGGATGCTGCACCTGAACTACCCGAAAATCTAGGGATTCACAAAGGCCAAAGCGTTTGTAAATACCACTTTGAAATTCCATAAAGTCTTTTTTAAATTTGTGTCAAGAAAGGTTGGTGTCTACAATTAGTGAAATTAGATTAAACTGATGTCCTTGTTTAATAAAATGTAATTTATTTCTCTATAATGACTGCGTTGTTTGTAGGTATAGACTGTTGCAGACTAGTACATTCTCAGGGTTGACTATGTATGCACAGTTTGTTGGCAGAACAAGTATGGAAGACTTCCTGCAGATGTGCTACAGCTAGTCATTGTGTGGTGATTTTCCATTGTTTGTTATTATTTCTTTGTTTCAGAAATAGGATATGGATAAAAATGTTTTCAGAAGCTTATCAGAGGTGAAAATAATGGATGTAATGTTCTATTCCTGGAGAAAGACGTTGGCCTACATAGATGGCCCCTGATTGGCTTTTCCCCATCCAATCCATACATGTACAGATATGGCTGCATGCCTTGGCTTGTGCCCAAACTTTGCCCAGTTATTCTCTCTTGGAGAGGAAGATCAGCAAATTTGAGCTTTAAACCTTCCCCTATACAAGGCTTTGGCCCTTCCTCTTCTGCAATTGGTCCTTCGTCACATGCTCTCCTAATTTCCAAAAGCTTTAGTAAGTGGGGCAAATGGGGAGGAGGGGTGATATTAGTAAAAAGAACATATGCTGTAAAGGGGACCGGTTGGTTGTCCTGAATGGGGAAAAAAGACAGGTTAACTGAAAACATGGGCTTCCATAGGCAGGGCTGCATAGTCCTGGTGCCTAACCTGTGGCCCTTTGATACATATCTTTTAGCCCTTGGACCCCAAGAGTCTATTATTGTAGTGGAAGCATTGATTTGTAAAGCAGTAATATCAGTTATCTCTACTAGTTCCAGTCTCTTGTTTTTTTTTCTGCAGCAATGTTTCCAACCAAACCTCTAGCAGGTCCTTATTGTCGGACCATCAATTTCTCTAATAGGCCTGCAGTCTTTGACAGTCCTCTGTAGCGTTACATCTACTGAGCATTATGTGTGCCCTTTGATGTCACAGTTGGGGCTCCCTATAATTCCTAAGTTGACGACCACTGTTGGTTTCTACGTAAAGTTAGAAGCCATAAGTCATTTTTGAGGAACCTTTCTATCTAGCTCCTGGGATTTTCCTGTTCAGGGCCACTGAAATGTTTCTCTTTCCATGCGCTAAAACTGCACAGGTTATTTAGCGGACAGGGGAGACTTTATTTATTTATTTATTTTTTTTCTTAACCTTTGGGAATTGAATCATTTCCATTGACCCTTTGCAAACGGTAATACCCTCTTGTTGACTCAGCTGTAAATGGTTCGTCTCCAGCTTCAGATCTTTTTACTCTCTTAAGTACATGTGTTTGCCTAGAAGGCCAATCCTCTTGACAAACCTTAAGTGCCGTAGACTACCATTTTTAATGCTTTTCCTGGCCTGGAATCTCTGTGTGAGGCTCCGGAAACTCCCAGCATGCCCTGCTAGCAGCATCCATCTTGTTCACTATGTATTGAACAGACTGGAGCTGAGGAACTCTGAAGGATTTGCTCTTCTTCTCTTTTTTTTTTTTTTTTTTGTAAGCTCATTAGACATTTTCCTCCATGTGTTTGTTCCTGGAAGAGTAATTGTACCCCCTACTAGGATCAAGTGTGCATTCTCCTTTGGGGGCAACCATGAATGATAATAACAGATTTAATGTTTATTTGTTCAAGACTTTTTTTTTTCTCCTTTCCAAACTAATTAAAAGAAGTCTTTCTAGCTGCGGGAATGTGGCATGTGTTCTTGAAGAGAAAATGGTTTGCGGACAGTTGTTTAAATAAAACAGGCTTGTAAAAGAAGACATGGCAGTGCTTAGAACTGCGTTACCATGAGATGAAGACACAGCTGCACGCACAATGACCAAATCAGAGAATCCTCTTGTGGGTTTCAGACACATATGGAGCACACAATGTTGTGTGTGTATGGCTGCTGTTGGCTTTTCCAGATTTTAGTTACAGATCTGTGTTTGGAGAATGTCAAGGGGTGGGAAGTGCTGCCACCCAGCTGAAATCGGACTATTGTATAACAGACTTTCCGTCTAGCTTGTAAAATCTTTTAAATACCAAAAAATGATGTAGTGCAACTCCTTAAAATAGTAAACACTATATTCAAATATGTGCAATAAATATTGTATAAAAAAATTGTCGAACATATGAAAAAAATCAAAAAGAAAAAATCCAGAAAAAACAATATCCAACTTGATTCCACTTCAATCACCACTGTGACACATAATATGAAACGTGAATCCACCACCCTTGTAGATAAGCCTCTCGCCTTACTACCATGAGCCCTGCATTAGCAGTGGGTCTCGCCACTAATTTTTCCCTCTCTGGGGATGAAGAAAACAGTTGCTGTATCCTCTGCCTCTTATTCAGATGGATGGGTTGATAAAATTCCGATCTCCACAGCATGCACGCAGGAAGAAAAAGCACACAGACCTAGTGCTCTTCGTTTAAAATTTCACATTTATTATAAAAAATACAATGTTTAAACTTACAAAGATGACACTACAGGCAGTGCTAACGGTAGATCGCCTGTCTCTAATGTACAATGACAGAGTAGCCCCTACTGAGGAAGTCCCGGTGTTTGGACGTAACGTACGTATAGGACGAGGTTTCATGTGTATGACGTCATCCCACGGCCATCTCTGCATGCAGTTACTCCGTGATTGAGCCGACATGCTCAGGTTTCTCAATAGGTTATTTAGGTAGTAGGCATCTTTTTATGGGATGCACATTAGGGTCATATACTTAAGCACATATTTATTTTAAGGTGTATCTAACGCCAAAACAGCAAAAGCAGGGACGTTTTAGAACCTCTTGCAATTCTTTTTATTTTTTTGTAGTCTGTGTTTTGGCTCGGGAGGTTAAATATCTTTATTTATCCTACTGTGACCATTGTCCCCAAGACTGAACGTGAGGGGAAAAAATCCACATTTTTGTATTGTTGTGGGAACAGGAATAGAGGGGTTTTCCAATGGGAACACTTGCAGTGAAAACAGTTGAAGAGATGATTTCCCACTCCTCATAGAACAGGAAGTAAATGGGAATCTCCCCCTTGGGACACATACAGTAAAAATGAAAAACTGATGGGCTTTATCACGGCTCTATTCAAAATGAAAAGTTTTGATTTTAGTTCACAGTGACGTAGTGGTTAGCACTTTTACCTTGCAGCACTGGATCCTTGATTTGAGTTCCAGTCAGGATACATGGAGTTTGCATTTTCTGTGTGCTTGCATGAGTTTCCCTTGGGTACTCCAACTTTCTCCCACACACCAATGACATGATGGTAGGTTATTTGGATCCTGTCTAAAACGGATCCCATTATATTCTACTGAGCGCTCCCAAGATGGCTGCCTCACCACCTACCCCAGCAGCTGATAAAACGCTTTGCATCCTCAGGGAGAAATGTGCTTTAGAAATATAAATTAATTTTAGAAAATAAATTAGATGAACTTAACCACTTCATATCCGGGCCATTTCTGACACTTCGCTCCTACATGTCAAAAATCATCATTTTTTTGCTATAAAATTACATAGAACCCCCAAACATTATATATGTTTTTTTAGCAGAGACCCTACAGAATACAATGGCGGTCATTGCAACTTTTTATCTTGCACGGTATATGCGCAGCAATTTTTCAAACGCGTTTTTTTTGGAAAAAAAACAGTTTCATGCTTAAAAAAAAAAGAAAACAGCAAAGTTAGCCAAATTTTTTTGCATTGTGTGAAAGATGAAGTTACGCCGAGTAAATAGATACCTAACATGTCACGCTTCAAAATTGCACACGCTCGTGGAATGGCGCCAAACTTTGGTACTTAAAAATGCCCATAGGCGACGCTTTAAAATTTTTTACTGGTTACATGTTTTGAGTTACAGAGGAGGTCTAGGGCCAAAATTATTGCTCTCGCTCTAACGTTTGCGGCGATACCTCACATGTGTGGTTTGAACACTGTTTTCATATGTGGGCGGGACTTACGTATGCGTTCGCTTCTGCGTGCGAGCTCACGGGGACAGGGGCGCTTTAAAAAATTTTTTTTTTTTTTTTTTATTGTTAATTTTACTTAAAATTTTTTATTTTGACACTTTAAAAAAATATTTTTTTTTTTGATCACTTTTATTTCTATTACAAGGAATGTAAACATCCCTTGTAATAGGAATATGACACGATCAGTCCTCTTTACAGTGAGATATGGGGTCAATAAGACCCCACATCTCACCTCTAGGCTGGGAAGCCTAAAATAAAAAAAAAAAATAAAACGATCGCCGCTTCACAACCGAAGCGGCGCCGTTTTTTTGAATGCAGAGGCCGGGCGTGACGTCATAACATCGCGCCCGGCCTCCGAACGATCATAGAGACTCCGGCGACCATTTGGTCCGCCGGAAATCTCTATGGTGAACATCCGGCGCCGGCGGATCCGCTATCCGACTCACCGATCGCTGAGGTGAGTCGGTAGTAGCACCGGAGGGCGGCGGGAGGGGGGGGGGTGTCCCCTCCCGCCGCCCGTAAGAACGATCAAGCGGCGGAACAGCCGCTATGTTCGTTCTTATGGTGTACGGAATCGCCGGCTGAAAATGCCGGTATCTGAATGATGTCTGTAGCCTCAGACATCATTCAGATATAAGCCCTGAAAGTGGAGGCCGTCATATGACGGCCTCCGGATGTCAAGTGGTTAAAGCATATTGGGTAAGGCAATATAAAGTTTTTATACCCATGTGACCAACCGTCCCTAGCTCCAAATCATTTTTGGTTGCTCTAGTCTTCTGAATATTGCAATGTTCCCAGTTGGTCTGGTGTAATGATTGGCTGGGACTTGTTTAATTATGTATAAGTCCCTGTATACACTTGCGATTTGTGATGCTTCTTGTGATCACACTGCAATGCATAACAATAGAGATCATATTATTCTGTATGGTGCCCATTGGCACCATTGCAGCATGCTGCAGTGCAACTTTTATAAGAGCCCTTGCACACTGGGGCGGTTTTCAGGCGGTATTGCGCTAAAAATACCGCCTGAAAACCGCCCCCAAACAGCTGCCGCTGTTTGTTCAGTGTGAAAGCCCGAGGGCTTTCACACTGAAGCGATGCGGTGGCAGGACGGTGAAAAAAGTCCTGCAAACCGCTTCTTTGGAGCGGGGAAGGAGCGGTGTATTCACCGCTCCTTCCCCGCTCCTGCCCATTGAAATCAATGGGACAGCGCGGCTATACCGCTGTAATACCGCGGCTATAGCCGCGCTGTACGAGGGATTTAACCCTTTTTCGGCCGCCAGCGGGGGGTTAAAACCGCACCGCTAGCGGCCGAATACCGCTGCTAGAACGACGGTACAGCAGCGCTAAACATAGCGCTGTTGTACCGCCGACGCTCCCACCGCCCCAGTGTGCAAGGGCTCTTAAGGTGCAGGTTCTGAAAAACTCTTCAAAATCTGGTCTACATATCTGGTCTACATAATCTTCCTACTCCTACAAAGCAAAACCTCCTGCACATGTGTGTAATTGTCAAACACCAATTTTTAACTCATATCAGCTTCTTAGCGGAAGATGAGAATACATTACGATTTGCTGCCCTCTCAGGAATGGGGATGCCCCAGTAGCGTACTATAGAAAACTCAAATAAAAAGTGCACCAGCCTAGCACATTATCCCAGTATTACATTTATTAATTCTCCAACATAATTGTACTCACAAAAACTGTGATATCAAAGCCCATCAGAGTACGCATCAGCATCAGAGTTGCTCAATCCACTGCACATGCTCCTTAGCGTAGAAGAACACCACTTGGGTCCTAGCTGGATTACATGTTTTGAGGGTAGCGCCCTCTTCCTTAGAGCCAAACTCTGCACATAGCACTGAGGGTGCTACGCTTGAAACACGTAAGCTAGCTAGGATCCAGGTGGTGTCCTTCCAAGCTGAGGAGCGTGTGCAATGGATTGAGCAAATTTGATGCTAATGCTTACTCTGATGGGCTTTGATATCACAATGTTTATATGTACAATTATGTTGGAGTATTACTAAATGTGATATTGGGATGATGCGCTAGGCTAATGCGTCTTCTCTTCTTTGGTCTGGTTGGGAGTAGGAAGACCTAAAGGGCATTACACCTTTTGAGCAACGTGGATACTTGGAAGGCTTGTGGTAGGAGGGATCTTAACCCCCCTACCCCCTTTTGTTACCACCTTCTTCTTTTTTTTTGTTCTTTCTCTATTTTGTTTCTCTGCTTTACTAGATTTTTAGCTCATTAACCTCTTAGAACATTAAAGAATGCTAGATGCCCTATCCACCTACATTAGGTCTTAGCATGAACTCTCATTTTACCCTTAAAATCACATATTTCCAAGATACCTATGTATTGTTTTATAGTTCAGTGGTGTATGTGCAACATCTGTAATTATAACAGACCTGATGACGGCACTCACTTGTGATGGGGACTAAAATGTATAATTGTCCCTGGAGGTAACTCATTGGGGCTTTCCCCTCTTTCTCTTTAGTACTAAAAACCTATTGAACAAGAACAGGCCCTGGTTCTTCTCTTGGTGTGCTTTTAGCCCCATGAACATCAATGGAAATTCATTGAAAATACATGTACAAGCCTTTTTTAGTGCATTTTTGTGCAGAACAGCCAGCCTCCTCCGTACAGGAACATCTACTCTGACTGCAGAAAAATGGAGAGGGCAGGCCAGACCATCATGGATGAGATGATATGACTGATGTGTGAAATGGCATTGTTCTACGATCCCAGTGTTCCTGTGATGTCTCAGAAATTTGGATTTTCCGCTCACTTTCAGTCTTGGTGAAAATGGTGACAGTAGGACAATAATCACAAGGATGCAAGTGGGATAGGGCATGGAATGACGTTGCCCATGTAGTTTGTTCATTAGGCTTTCTACCCTGCCAAAAATATGGCATATAGAACATGACTGGCCAGATAACACAACTACAACCCACAACACAGTGGAAGGCCAATAGACCAAACTAAAAATGACACATTTACAATAAAACAGAAAAAAAAACACATGGTTATGTATAAGAAATAGTGTGGACAGGGGCTGTTCCAACTAAATGAGTGCCGGGTGACTTCTGATTGGCTGATGTGCAATGTTTAGGATATAGAATTCCAGCTGTGCATGGCGTCACTGATTAGACTACAGTATAAAATTCAGATGACTTTAGCAGCCTCTGTGCCGTTCAACAGGAAGCAAGCTATTTACTCTTGCGGCTGGAGCCAAGGGAAGCTGTGTGAAATGTCCATTTACGGAGAATTTGGCACGGAGGCTTTAACTAGCCCCTCTAGCTCCCTCGTGTCCAAGAGCCACTGTCTTTCCTAGTAGAGAGCTCCTGGAGAGGCCTTCTTTGATCCTTTGTTTGGGGAACTTTAAGCTGCAGCCTCTCAGTAGTCCTGAAATTAGTACAGCTAAACGCTAATGAGGCAGGAGGCTCCCTGCGATGCTCTGTTTGATTAAAATTAACGTTTCCAAGTAGAATTCTGGCGGGGCCCACTGCTGGCCCCGGATTATCCGATCTAGAGGCGAGCCAATGAAGGGAACAGTGCAAAAATGTTTGTGCTAAAGTTTCAGGAAAACCCCAGATAACCCACCCCGTACCCTCAGCCCTTTACTGTCACTGCAAGAGATGAAACGCCGTTTATTTTGAAGAAGCCTTGCCATGTTGTATCTCATTACTGCAAAGGAAAGGGGAGATTTTAAAATATATCCTTCTCATAGGTGTGCGCAGCCTATTGCATTAGGGTGTGCACCCCAAAGCTCAAACACACTTGCCTTTCTCTGCAGCCTCAGCTGCATGGGGCAGTGAATGAATGGGAAGTGCTCTATGCTTAGCGGCTTCCTGTTCATTCACAACTGAAGCATAGTAAACATTGTTCACTATGCTTCAGATATGAATGAACACAGTGAGTGTGTTCACTGTGTTAATTTAGAAAAGGAAAGGGACTCTCCAAACTGAAACATCCCCTGCAGCATCCGGAAGGAGAGGAGGGAAGCCAGCAGCACTGCGGGGCGGAGGGGGTGGCAATACGGGGAAAAGCCTGGGCACTAGGTGGAATCTGCACTGCACATATGGATTAGGGTGTGCCCAGGCACACCTGGCATACCTCCTGCGCACACCTATAATCCTTCTGTCCTTCTCCAACATGTCAGATTGTCTCTGTATGGTCAATCTATTTTTCATAAAAGCCAACTGTGGGACAAAATCTAACCTTTTTAGCCCCCCCCCCCCCATATGCCTTAACTAACTACAGGGGTTAAATACTTGTTAGATCTAGAGGGAGATGAGAATGCGTTACTCCCACTCCAGCTGGCTCCATCACTCTCCTCTCCCCTCAGCGTTTTGGTTCCCTGGTGTCATTGTGTGCAATGCAGGAGTGTGACCATGGCCTGAAGCTCAATAGAGAAGAGGCATCATGGGAACAGTCACACCTCTGGAGGAACCCTGGTGGAGCAAGGAACAACGTAAGTATTTCTTATTTGTGTACCGTAAGACTGAACAAGCCAGCACGTATCTCTTCCGCCAGCGCTTTGGTCCCCAGGTGTCATTGTGTGCAAGGCAGGAGTGTGACTATGGCCTGGAGCACCATAGAGAAGATGTGTCATGGGAACAGTCACACCTCTGGAGGAACCCTGGTGGAGTGAGGAACAAGGTAAGTATTTCTCCTTATCTGTGTACTTTAAGACTGAAAGAGCAGTCAGCCCTTGCGGGAAGGGGGGCGCAGAGTTGAGGGAGTAGATTTTGTCTAATTCCTGGAGTTGGGCTTTAAAGAATAGAATGACTGCTGAGACCCCGTTCACACAGGGACGACTTGTCAGGCGACCTAGTCGCCTGACAAGTCGCCTCCCGTTCTGTGCTATGGAACCGTTCTAAGGGGAGCGACGCAAGTCGCTCCGACTAAGGCCCCTTTCACACTGGGGCGGTGGGGGCGTCGGCGGTACAACAGCGCTATTTTTAGCGCCGCTGTACCGTCGTTCTTGCAGCGGTATTCGGCCGCTAGCGGTGCGGTTTTACCCCCCGCTGGCGGCCGAAAAAGGGTTAAAATCCCTCGTACAGCGCGGCTATAGCCGCGGTATTGCTGCGGTATAGCCGCGCTGTCCCATTGATTTCAATGGGCAGGAGCGGGGAAGGAGCGGTGAATACACCGCTCCTTCCCCGCTCCAAAAAAGCGGTTTGCAGGACTTTTTTCACCGCCCTGCTTGCGCACCGCTTCAGTGTGAAAGCCCTCGGGCTTTCACACTGAACAAACAGCGGAGGCTGTTTAGGGGCGGTTTTCAGGCGGTATTTTTAGCGCAATACCGCCTGAAAACCGCTCCAGTGTGAAAGGGGTCTTAGAAAAAGATTCCTGTACGACTTCGGGGGCGACTTGGGGCGACTTGCATAGACTTCTACACAGAAGTCGTTTTGCAAGTCGCCCGGGCAGTCGTGTGCAGGTCGCCTCGGTGAGGCGACCTGCAAGTCGTGTTGCCCCTGTGTGAATGGGGTCTCAGGGTGTGGCAAGGAGCATCCTTTTGTCTAAATTCTTTGGCACTTAAAAGACTTGCAGGAATTTTTAAAGGTATGACATTAAGTAGAACTTGCACTAAAATGCAGGGACCTCTTACTTACCAAGGGTCCCCTCTTCCATGCCAAAATGCTACATTAGAATAAAAAAAAAAAACACAAGTTTAAAGAAATAAACACTTCTTTATCAACTTTTTTTTTTATTATGGGGCAGGGTTTTGGCAAGGAGCCCCCAAGTAAATAAGCAGACCTTGCTTGTAGGGCAAGTAAAGTAGAGCTAAAGCCAAAGCTCCTTTTCTATTTTGGTTACAGTAGACGGTTAGAACCCCTATCAAGTGTTTTTTGTTGTTTGTGTGCCCCCTGGGGAGATTTTACCCTTCCTATTTGACCTGGTAGCCAGTGTCAGGACAAGCTACCTTAGTACCCATGGCCAAAGTGCTCCACATGAGCTGTGAGCTACTTCAGCAGTATAGATTGCAGCTCCTATCCTTTTTGCACCCTCATCCTGCTGAAGCACGCATGGCGTTTGCCTTTTATTACTATCCCTCGGCCCACCCCTGCTGGTGACTATTGTAAACAGGACATTAAGTGAGAGACAATCCAACATTTTACAGTTGTCGCCATAACAGGAATAAAGGGCAAATTTTCCAATGGGGATAGCTACGAGGTGTGTCTAAAAAGTTTGGTAAATGCTATCATAAAACAAACAAAACCGAAAATACAAACAAATTACCTTTTTATTAGCCTTCAAAATAATCGCCATCCTTCACAACACACTTTTGGCAACGTTCATAAACCTTCTTGAAGCTGTCTGCAAAGGCCTCTTAGGAATCAATTGCAGAACCTCTGTTATAGATTCTTGGATTGGTGCCACATCCGTAAAACATTGTCTTGACCTTGGACTTTTGCAGGCGACTCTTTTTGGGTCACAGGAAGCTGGTGCACGCCATTCCATTGATTTCTGCTTGCATTCCAGATCAAACTGGTAGAACCAGGTCTCATCCCCTGTGATGATGGTTCACAGAAAGGATGGATCCTGGTCACACATGGTAATGAAATCTCCAGAGGTTTCCATCCGTTTTGCTCTCTATTCGTCTGTCAGCTTGTGCAGCACAACCCGGCAGCAGATCTTCCGCTTGCCCAAATCTTCACGGACGATGGTGTGCACCGTGTACTTGGTAACGCCCAATTCCTCTGCCATCAATTGTAGAGTCAGTCGCTGATCTCGTGCCAGCATTTGTCCTACTCGCTCGATCACGTCTAGGGTTCTGCTTGTCAACGGACAACCCAAACGTCTCAGTCGTTTCTTCCCGTCTTCCATCCCGCACACTTGCACCAACATTTCATCTGTCTCGTCACAGTTTTCCCCAATTTGTAGCAGAACTTGGTGTTCACTCATTTCTCTATTGCACTGTGACCCTACCTCTCACACTGACTACGTTCGACTGCTCACAGTGGGTATACCCTGACAGTCACGTGTACTCCACACTAGGTACCAATTCTTGACTTGTGTCTGGATATTCAGGTGCATGCGCGCTCACCTGGCCCATGTTGCCGTTGAGATATCAGACAATTCGCAGAACTTTTTAGACACACTTCATATTAGAGGTGCACGGAATGGAAAGTTTGGCACCGCAAATTCAGGATGCACGAAAACCAAAAAGGACAGTTTAAAAAAAAAAAATATTTTTTTATATATAATTTGTATTTGACTTTTTAATTAATATGATGAATTTAAAGTGGATGTAAACCCGAATCATGCAATATGAGCTGGGCACATATATCTGCAGTCTTTTATTATCTCTCTTCGAAGCACTATGTGTAGCTGCTCTGTTCTTCTGTTATCAGCCTAATAACTTCTGACAAGTTCTCCATCAACTGTGATAAAAGTAGCCTGAGTTTTGTGTTGGGGAGGATGCTATAAATTAGCAGAGTGCTGAACTATTCAACCAACAGTTCTGAAAGTCTCTACCTATGAGGAGAGAGGGGGTGTGTGCCTTTCCTCCAATCAGCTATCTTGGCTGTATGCCCAGGCTTCACTGCAGTGCTGAACAGGGAGAGAAAATCTTCTAACATGATCTGAACTTTCTAAGGGATATATAAAGACAACAGATATGCATGTAATACCTATGTAGGGAGATTTGGGCGGCACAGTGGTGTAGTAGGTAGCACTCTCGCCTAGCAGTAAAAAGGGTCACTGGTTCGAATCCCAGCCACGACACTACCTGCCTGGAGTTTGCATGTTCTCCCTGTGCCTGCGTGGGTTTCCTCCGGGTACTCCGGTTTCCTCCCACACTCTAAAGACATGCTATTAGGTTAATTGGATCCTGTCTAAATTGTCCCTAGTATGTATGAATGGGAGTTAGGGACCTTAGATTGTAAGCTCCTTGAGGGTAGGGACTGATGTGAATGTACAATGTATATGTAAAGCGCTGCGTAAATTGACGGCGCTATATAAGTATCTGAAATAAATAAATAAAATTCCTGTGTATAATCTGAGGCTGTTCACTTCACTGGGTATATGTGAGGGTTTATATCTACTTTAAATTAATATGAATTTGTTGGACATTATTGACACCTTTAGCTCAAGAAAAGCTAAAGAAAAATGTATCCCTTTAAATTCTATGTATGTTTTCACACTAGTCTGTTGTGCTTCCGTTGTGATGTTAAAAATCCTGCTTGCTGCATTTTTGGTCAGTTAAAAAAAAAGAAAAAGAAAAAAAGGCACCAAAAATGCAGTTATCACAAGTTTCAGTGTAAAACAGGAAAGAAAGATGTTTTGCCATATGTAGGCTGTGCTGTCAGTGGGCATGATGAACTGGATTGGTTGGGAGACAGATGAGTGTAGTTTATACATTCCCATGTACCCCCCCCCCCCCCCCCCCCCCTCATTCACCCTTCCATGCATGACAGATTGACATACTGTTGCACTTAAAGGGATCAAGGGGTAGCAGTGCCGGGAATCCACCTCCTCCTATTATTTATTGACTAGATAATTACAGAGTAGCCAGAGTTAAAGATTGACATGCAGTGTGTCACATGGGTGAACAATCCTACAATACCTTGTGTACAGATCTGTAATAGAACTGGGCTGGTTACTGTATTTTAAAAGAGAACAAACCCATCACTTTTTTTACTTTTAATCATCTTTGTTACTAGAAAAAATACACATTTTTAAAGAGTTTGTGTCCACATGTTTATATATTTGAGCCGCTTGTATAAGCAACGTTTTTGCTAAAGCGAAATCCCAGTATGTGTTTTTTTTTAGGGCTCGTACGCACTGCCATACAACAAGCTACATGAACAAAGCAGTATTGTGTGGTATGGGCCCATTCACACTGCTCAATTTTGGTTGGTAGAGTTTAACTGCATAATCCAGGACCAAATTGAATGCTTATGTTGCATTTGCGCAAATGTTTACATACTTACAGAATAAACGGACCCTGTGAATCATCTGCCTTTTTGAATTTAGGCCTGAGATATAAACATCCGAAATGTGCATCAGCATAGGTGCAGAAAAATGTCTGCATTCAATCACTCTGAATGCTTGAAGGCCAAGGTCATTATACCCTATGACACATTATTATTATTATTATTAATATAATACAGGTTTTATATAGCGCCAGCAGTTTGCGCAGCGCTTTATAACATGAGGGCAGACATTACAGTTACAATACAATTTGGTACAAGAGGAATCAGAGGGCCCTGCTCCTTAGAGCTTACAATCTAAAAAGGAAAGGCCAATTGATACAAAAGGTAATAGCTGTGGGGGATGAGCTGATGGAGGAAGTAAAACCATGTTAGTTAGAAGCAGGATAGGCTTCTTTAAAGAGAAGGGTTTTCAGGGATTGCCTAAAGATGGATAGATTAGGAGACAGTCGGACAGATTGGGGTAGGGAGTTCCAAAGGATGGGAGAAGCTCTGGAGAGTTTGGGGTGAGAGATAAACAGTGTGTGCTCAGCAGCGGCGTTGACACGGGCACAGAATGTATGCATATGGGTAGGTGTAGTGTGCAGAAAACACTCAGGGTCCAGGTGCAGAAACGGGAAGGCAACCCGACCTGGGACACTCACAGGACGGAAAAGTGAAGTGTCAGTAGATGGAGGTTTCAGGGAGCCGACGGCATGTTTCTCGAGGAGCGGAATGTGGCCTGGCCGGTCCGTACCCGAATGGGAAGGTTTCCAGGAAAGATGGTGTGTTCCCTGAACTTTCCCTACTCCTCCGGAACCTTTTCCTGATGCTAAACACTGTCCATGACAGACAGGTATCCTGTCCCCTTACTAGCCCCTCGCAAAATGCATGCCAAACCCAGGAGCCAGGGTCTGAAATAGACTCTGCCTGACCCAAGATGGCCACCATAATCGCATGGGGTGCCAGCATCCAATCAGATGGCTACCTCCCTGTGACTGAGGAAACCATATCGAAACTAGGTTCCTCTTGACTTCCTACTCCATGTGCATTGCCGCTGAGGACGAGCGCCACCTGCAGTGGAGAAAATAGACTGCACCTACCTACATGCATCTCAGCTCATATTTATGTCTGTATGAGCTCAGGTGCAGTATGGACAATTTTTTTTGCATAATCTTGCTGCCAGAAAGTTCATGCGAAAATCAGCAGAGCCATGTGCATGAGGCCTTCCAAATGCAGGCAGTTTACGTACCTGAATTTGACCTTGCATCATCCTCTTGCTGTCCCTGTACAGGAAAGGGAGAAGTAGCACAAGAAGCCAATCAGTTGTGTTGCAGTACTCATGTACTAACAAGGAGCATGGTGATAGGAGCAGAGATCAGAGTGTCAGAGAAACTCATCAGTCTTTTCCTTTCACTGTTTAGTTACAGGTTGGGGGAGGGTCAAGACCTGTAAGTGTTATTTAACTGTAGCAGAGAAAAGTCAGGTCTCCTGCCAGACAGGACAGTGCTGTGTTACAGAACGGTGTAAGTTTCTGAAATGCATGGAGAGGAACACAAGTCCTTTGTCAGGTACAACGGCTCCATTATATGTTTTTAGGTTGTGTCATTAGCTGCCTGGAATTCAGTTTTAAGTGAAATCTAATCCCCTTCGGAATTGTCTACACAGCAAGAATTGTGCACATTTTTAGTTGCTGCTTTATGTAATTCTTCAGTTCCCAAACTGACTGCTAAGTCGGAACCTGTCGTTCTATCACCACCTGACCAGTCCTAGTCATCAAACATGAGGAGCAACAGTTGTGGCATTCCTTTAGGCTGCGTTCACACCATTGCGAATTGAATGTGGATTCCACCGCATCCAATTCGCAATAGCAGGAGATTTTGACCTGTTCACATATCTTCGCTGCGGTTCCGGTGCAAATTTGCACAGGAGTCCTGTGCGTCTTTTGGTCTGTTTCTGGTCCAAATTCTGACAAAATCTCGGGCTGAAATCGGACCTGAAACCAGGATGCACCGGACCCCTGCTGGGAGCCTCATGCGGCGATAGTGTGAACCCAGCCCAAGTCTTTGGAAGTGCCTTGCCAATAATGAAACTCCAAGTAGGAAACTGGTAGTGCTGGCATGATCCAAACACCCTGAAGACGTGTCGGCCAACTTTGCCCAAGAGTTTAATTCATACAACCACATCTAAAGAGTCAGTCCACCCAAAATTATATTTCTTTCTCGTACATCACGGGACACAGAGCCTCAGTAATTACTGATGGGTTATGTAGTATCACAAGGTGATTGGACACTGGTCACACCCTTGACAGGAAGTTCAACCCCCTATATAACCCCTCCCCTTACTGGGGATACCTCAGTTTTTTCGCCAGTGTCTTAGGTGTTGGTCACGAATAACATATTCTATGCTAAGCTCCAAAGGGATATCCTATACTGGGGCAAGCCATGCAACTTGATCCATTCAAAGTGCTTTTTCAGGCCAAATTGGATGGTACCCGGGCCTCGTGTCCGAAGAAAGGAGGTTTTACCTGTAACGCTTCTCTTTTTAGAGAGCTGGACCCTGGGACCCAGTATTTGTTTTTTTCAGCCATATCCCTGGCAGGGTGCTTTACGGGGCCAGAACTGCAGATCCTCCTATTCAAGGGGGCCCCAGTCTCTGAAGGTTTCTCAAATGGAGCCCACCGTGAGAGGTGAAGATTGGGTCTGTATAAACAGAACCCTGCAGCTGGATAAGGTAAGGGAGATTCCTCAAGGATTTTTTAATTCTAGTAGGTTTTCTCCTTTAAGTAAATGTATGCTATGCCTATTGTCGCCACCGGGGGCTGCCAAGAGCACATGCCTTGTCATGCTTGTTCTGTCTGTTTCAGTGTCCACGCTGCATGCTTCTCCAGCCAGACTCCAGGTAGGATGGGTTGGGGGGCTCTCTCCTTAGGGATGCTTCCCCCCATGATTTAAGGGGGCCGGGTGGTCTGAATAGATAGCGGTAATTACCGCTCCACCGCTGCTGCCGCGCTACCGGTGTTTTCAGCGGATTCCCCAGCCACCGGCCCTTCTCTCTCCTCCACCCCAGCCTCCCCTCCATGCTTGGCCCGAGGATCGGAGCCTTGGCTCGCGCGGAAAGTGCACATTTTTTGAAAAACCGAGGGGGGGCGGAAGGGGTAGTCGGAGTGTTAGCGCAACGTTTGGCGTGATTAGACGCCCACATCGCTGGCTATACAGGCTATAAAGTGCACTCTTTTTCAGGTGCACACAGCCTATGGAGGGACACAAAGCTGACGGTCGCATGTGAGGTGGGACACAGGCATTCTCCCAGGCAGCATTTACTTTAAAACACCAGACTGGGCATTGGTAGCAGCGACAGTTGCTGAACTACGTCGCTCAGCAGTCAGTGTTTTGGTGATACCTCCACCTTGTTGCTTTGCACTATGGGTAGAAGAGGTACAGGTACCCCGAAAACCAGAGGCTCTAGGGGATCTCCCTCAGGCTCTGAGGACCCCCCGTCTGCAGCACCTTCCCCCCCTGTGGGACCCGGAATGGCTGGCCAGGGTGAGCCGTCGGGGTCAGGGGCTGCATCTGCTTCTAGCACTTCAGCCCCTGTATACATTACGCAGGAGGTTTTTTCCTCAACCATTAATGGACTAGAGGAAAGACTAATGGCCCTAATTGCGTCTTCACTCAGTGGAAGAAAACACACTAGGTCTCCCTCCATTACCCAGGACCCTCAAGCGGAGGAACTCTGGGAAAAAGGAGAGGAATCCCTCTCAGAGGATCTGGATGGGACTGATGATTCCTCCTCTGAGGAATCAAGTGGAGAAGGGCCCTCTTCAGCTTCTCAGGATGAGAAGGTGCTAGTTCAGATCCTTGCTGGATTGGTCCGCTCCACATTTAAGTTGCCCGTATCTGAGTCAGTTAAAGAACCCCCCCCCTCTTCTTTGGGTTCACTGAAGCCTCCTCAAACAACACATACTTTTCCTGTTCATAATTTACTGGAAAAGCTCATTTTTTCTGAGTGGGATCACCTAGATAAACATTTTTTTCCGCCTAAAAAGTTTTCAACACTTTATCCTATGGAGGAAAAATTTAGAAAAATGTGGGGTATACTGGGAGTTGACGCCGCTATTTCCTCCGTAAATAAAAGTCTGACTTGTCCTGTTGACAACGCTCAGATGCTTAGGGATCCAACTGATACAAAAATGGAATTCCTGTTAAAAAATATATTTTCCTTAGCAGGTTCAGTAGCTCAACCTGCAGTGGCAGCAATTGGAGTCTGTCAATACTTGAGAGACCATGTTAAACAGGTCCTCAAAGTTTTACCTGAACAGCAAACCCAGGGCTTGGCCAACCTTCCAGCGGCTTTATGTTTTGCTGTTGATGCAATCAGAGATTCTATCATCCAAACCTCTCGCCTATCGCTTGGGTTGGTGCATATGCGTAAAATCTTATGGTTGAAAAATTGGTCAGCCGAATCACCATGTAAGAAGCTTCTGGCTGGATTTCCATTTCGTGGTGCAAGGCTGTTTGCAGAGGATTTGGACAATTATATCCAAAAGATCTCTAGTGGGAAAAGCACACTCTTACCAGTTAAGAAAAGGAGCAAACCTCCCTCTTTTAAACGGGCGCTTTCCCCGGCGCCCGGAGCATCAGCCTCCAGGCAGTCGCAATGGCCTCCTCCGTCAGACTCAAGAAATAAATTTCAGAGTCGATCCCAGGGACAAAAGAAGTCCTGGGGGAAGAAGCCTACTAGACAAGACGCTAAAGCCTCTTTATTAAGGAGCGCCCCTGCTCACTCGGGTGGGGGGAAGACTGCTACAGTTCTCAAAGCTCTGGCAGGAAGATTTCCAGGACAAATGGGTAATCTCCACGGTAACTCTAGGTTACAAACTGGAGTTCCGAGTATTCCCCTCTCCTCGATTCCTCAGATAAAATGTCCCCAGAGATCCAGAGAAAAAGCAGCCTCACCTTCTAGCGTTAGAGCGACTATTGTTGTACAAAGTCATCGTGGTGGTTCCCAGGGAGGAGCAGGGATTGGGGTTTTATTCAAACCTTTTCACGGTTCAAAAACCCAATGGAGATGTCAGACCTATTCTGGATCTAAAGGATCTAAACCGATTCCTAAAGATTCGATCCTTTCGCATGGAATCAATTCGATCAGTAGTCTCCATCCTACAAGGAGGAGAATTTCTGGCATCGATAGACATCAGAGATGCGTATCTGCATGTACCCATTTTCCCTGCTCATCAAAAGTACTTGCGTTTCGAAGTAGAAAAACGCCACTTTCAGTTTATAGCCCTGCCTTTCGGGCTAGCCACTGCACCTCGGGTGTTTACAAAGATCTTGGCTCCTCCTCTAGCCAGATTAAGGGCCCAATGTATAACTGTCATAGCATACCTAGACGACCTGCTCTTGATAGACCGGTCGGTAGCCTGCCTGGACCAGAACTTGGTCACCACAGTCAACTACTTGGAATACCTAGGTTGGATTCTCAACTTAGAAAAGTCTTTCTTAAAACCAGTAAGAAGATTAGAGTATTTGGGCCTGGTCATAGACACAAACCAAGAGAAGGTATTTTTACCTCAGGCAAAGATCAGTGCCTTAAAAGAACTGATTCAAGTGGTCAGGACAAAAGAGTCCTCCTGATTGCCTTTTGTATGAGGCTGCTGGGGAAAGATTGCGGCTTCATTCGAAGCAGTTCCCTATGCTCAGTTTCATTCGAGACTGCTGCAACACAGTATCCTCCCTGGAACAAGAAGGTGCAGGCATTCGATTTTCCGATGCGTCTTTTGGGCTGGAGAGCAGTTCTGGAACAGTCTGCGGTCCAGGGGGAATGGTCCAAAAACGAGAGGACCTTACCCATCAACATTCTGGAGATCCGTGCGGCATATCTAGCCCTAAAGGCCTGGACTCTCAGGCTACAGGGATGCCCTGTCAGTATCCAGTCCGACAATGCCACAGCAGTGGCTTATATCAATCATCAAGGAGGCACCAGGAGTCGTGCAGCTCAGGACGAAGTGAACCAGATTTTAGTCTGGGCAGAAAAACATGTGCCATGCATGTCAGCAGTTTTCATTCCGGTGATAGAGAACTGGCAGGCGGACTATTTGAGTGGCCAGCGGTTATTCCCAGGGGAATGGTCTCTTCAGCCCGACGTCTTTTGGGCCATATGCCAAAGAAGGGGGATTCCAGATGTAGATCTCTTTGCATCCAGATTCAACAAGAAGATTGACAAGTTTGTGGCAAGAACAAGGTATCCTCTTGCATGCGGGACAGATGCATTGGTGATTCCGTGGCATCGGTTCTCACTGATTTATGCCTTCCCTCCTATTCTGCTACTGCCACGACTCCTTCGCAGGATCAGGCAGGAAAAGAAGTCGGTACTTCTGATGGCCCCAGCTTGGCCCAGAAGAGCTTGGTATGCAGAAATAGTAAAGATGACAATGGGTTCCCCGTGGACCCTACCGTCACGTCCAGACCTGTTATCTCAAGGTCCAGCATTCCATCCTGCCTTACAAACGCTAAATTTGACGATTTGGCTATTGAAACCCAGGTTCTGAAGAATCGTGGGATTTCAGGTCCTGTGATCTCTACATTGATCAATGCAAGGAAGCCAGCTTCCAGAGTAATTTATCATAGAGTCTGGAAGACTTATGTATCCTGGTGTGAAGCCAGGGGTTGGCATCCCAGGAAATATGTCATAGGTAGAATTCTTGACTTTCTACAAATCGGATTAGAAATGAAGCTGGCCTTGAGTACCATCAAGGGCCAGGTCTCGGTCTTATCAGTATTATTTCAACGGCCACTTGCTTCACATTCTTTGGTCCGAAACTTTATGCAGGGGGTGATGCGTCTTAATCCCCCGGTTAAAGCGCCCCTAAACCCCTGGGACTTGAATTTGGTTCTGTCAGTCTTACAAAGACAGCCTTTTGAACCAATACGTCAAATTCCCTTGGTCTTGTTGACAAGAAAGTTAATTTTTCTGGTAGCCATTTCTTCTGCTAGAAGAGTATCAGAATTAGCAGCTCTTTTCTGTAAAGGGGCCTTATTTAATCTTGCATAAGGATAGAGTGGTATTGCGCCCTCATCCTAGCTTTTTACCGAAGGTGGTTTCAGATTTCCATCTAAACCAAGATATTGTTCTGCCTTCCTTTTTCCCAGATCCTTGTTCTACGTAAGAAAGGTCACTACATTCCTTGGATCTAGTAGGAGCAGTCAAGGCCTATTTGGAAGCAACTGCTCAAATTCGCAAAACGGATGTTTTGTTCGTACTGCCGGAAGGTCCCAATAAAGGACAGGCAGTCTACCATTTCAAAATGGATTTGACAAATGATTATTCAAGCTTACGGTTTGAAACAGAAAATTCCACCTTTTCAAATCAAGGCACACTCCACAAGGACTATTAGTGCTTCTTGGGCGGTGCATCACCGGGCCTCTATGGCTCATATCTGCAAGGCCGCAACCTGGTCTTCAGTCCATACATTCACCAGATTTTATCAGGTGGATGTGGGAAGGCATGAGGATATCGCCTTTGGGCGTCGTGTGCTGCAGGCAGCAGTACGAGGTCCTCAAGTCTGATTACACCCTACGTTGTGTGGTCCCCTCAAATAGCATTGCTCTGGAACATCCCATCAGTAATTACTGAGGCTCTGTGTCCCGTGATGTATGAGAAAAAAAATAGGATTTTTATAACAGCTTACCTGTAAAATCCTTTTCTTTTGAGGTACATCACGGGGCACAGAGGTCCCGCCCCTCTTCTAATACACTTATATTTCTTTGCTACAAAACTTAGGTATCCCCAGTAAGGGGAGGGGTTATATAGGGGGTTGAACTTCCTGTCAAGGGTGTGACCAGTGTCCAATCACCTTGTGATACTACATAACCCATCAGTAATTACTGAGGCTCTATGTCCCATGATGTACCTCAAAAGAAAAGGATTTTACAGGTAAGCTGTTATAAAAATCCTATTTTTTGTTGGTAGGCTGTGTCGGCTTCTGGCTTCTTGGATGCTTCATCAGCAGGATCTCCTTGCTATAATTCCCGACATGGGAGTTTTGAGTGCTTTTAACCACCTTTTTGTGTGTTTTCAGCTCCTCCTGTTATATTCTCCATAATATAAAATAAAAATTCAGCCGGTATGGTGGGAGCCCCTTGATTATGGGCACAGCAGGCGTGCAGACCCCTGGAACTCAGTGCAGAGATTTCTCCAAGAGACTTCCCGAGAGATAGAAAAGACTATCAGGAGGTATTAGGCCTCATGCACATGGGCATATGAGGCCGTGCATGATGTAAAATCAGGTTTCTTTCTGCTCCCGGGAAGGCCAGGTGCCACATACAGCCCATAGACAAAAATGGCGATGCACCTTGCGTACACCTGTGTAAAGTGTACAGACGCATTCTCGGAATACAGACTTTCCATGTTCGGGGAATATGTCCGTAAGCTATATACGGGTGTATGTGAGTAAAGGTGTACACAGTACAGTACCTGGACTTCCCAGGTGCATGAATACGTCCAGTTTTGGGCTGTACAAGGTCTCATATGCCCTTTTGCGTAAGGCCCAAATCTGAAGGATCTGGAAAAACCCTGAAATATCAGTTTGTGTGGTCTGACCATTTAATAACAGCTGCAGACATTGCCATCAAGAGTCTATATCAGGGGTGTCAAACTCCATTTCATTGCGGGCCACATTAGCATTATGGTTGCCCTTAAAGGGCTAGATGTAACTGTAAGATTAGATGTCCATAGCACCCCCCCCCCCCCACCAACAGAGTCCCCCACCCTCTGTGGTGGGTGTGCCCCCTTTACCTTGTGCTTCTGCCTGGAAGAAGCTGGGCCGGAAATGGGAAGCAGAAAGAGCAGGGTCTGAAAGAGGGCCAGGGGAGGGCTGGAGTGAGCTGCCGGTGTCTGCTGAATGCTGAGACCAGGGGAGGCAGAGAAGAGGGGGTGCTGTGGCTGCACAGAGAGGTGCAGGATCTGAAGGAGGGGTTTTGTCCTCCTCTCTGCTGCCGACTGCTGTGGGGGCAGAGACAAGCCTCTCTGCAGCTGCACAGAGAAGCACAGGATCTGTCAGAGGAGTTCTGTCCTCCTTTCTACTGCTGAGACAAGATGGGGGCGAAGGGGGATGCTGAAGCTGCAGGAGAGGTGTGAGGGCCACATGAAATGACCTGCCGGGACGGATTTGGCCCACGGACCTTGTGTTTGACACATGTTGGCTATTTCATTTGTATGTAAATTAATCATGAAAATGCAAAGCCATTTGTAGGGCTCTCCAGGCTATTTTTGGTCATTTCCATATTTGAATTTCTTGGTTCTCACTGTGTTTATACATTATGTTCATGATTTCAGAACAATGTGACCCACTATTTATTTTTGTTCCTAGCTTAACACATTCCAGGCTGTGCTCGCGTACGACGATTCAGACACCTACGCCATATTCCTGTATCCCGAACATGGGCTCCAGTTTTTTGGGACAAGGCCAAAGGAATCCTACAATGTGCACCTTGACCTCCCCGCCAGAGTGGGGTTCAGCCGGGGCGACTCGGAGATGTTGAAGAAGGAAGCGCCGTTTTACAGCGTCACAAGCAGCGAACAGTCTGTGAAGAATCTTTATCAGTAAGTCTGACATCATCCTTTTTTTTTTTTTTTTTTTAAAGTTTATTAAGTTTTCACAACAGAGGTACAGATCCAACAAGGATTAGCATTCAAAACAGCAAAACAAGGCCCTGCATATAGTAACGCAGTTCCAAGAAAAAAAAAACCCAGGCACTGTACAGCTGATGTACATACTATATATCCTTTTGTATAGAATACGAGTAACTCCTTTATTCTTGTGTTGAGTTCCACTGCCCATACCCACCGACCTCACAAGGATGAATCATGGGCTGGAGACATCACAAAGGCTGGACATTACATAACTCGTATAGATGTCAAGGAATTGGGTGGGAGGGGGGACCTAGATTGGGGAGGGCCAAGAGGAAGCAGCGCAGATCCAAAAAGAAGGGACAAAAAAAAAAGATAGGGAGGAAAGGAAGGCCCATGACCGAACACCCACCAGAGCTCCCAGCAAGTAGCCTTCAGGTGATGGGCGTGGATCCTTTTCAGAATTCTCAACGTAAATGGCAAATGATTATGCCTGAGCTTTCTGAAGAGGATTGGGAGGAGGCAGTGGAAATATGTTTTCAGGATATCATCAGTACGGCTGATGTCCTGATACAATTCAAGTTTATACATCACTTACACTATACACCCGTTAGGTTGGTTACAATGGGGCTGGGTCGAGATATTGCATGTGCTAGATGTAACATGATTGCTGCCGATTTTTTTCATATCTTTTGGACATGTTCTGGACTTACAACATTCTGGAAGGATGTGTTTTTCTTTTTTCAACCGTAAGCTGCATGTGCCGTTGCCTCAGACTCCGGAGGTTGGACTTCTGGGGGTATTGAATGATCCTGTTCCTCGCACTCATGTTAGAATGTTGATATGTATATTGTTATTTTATGCACGTAAGACAATTCTCTTGCATTGGAAAGATACTGTCCCCCTTTCGGCCCATGCCTTTTTTCGTATTGTTCATGGGACCCTCCCAAAATTAAAATTAATATATAAAAGTAGGGCATGCCCTAAGAAGTTCACCAAAATATGGCAGCCGTTCCTGGACGTCTCGGAGGACTTCTGGGGGGATGTCCTCTCCTCACAGTTATCTCAGTGATGTGATATGGTGATGTGATTTAGCAATCATTATTTAGCATATATATGTCTGTAGATGGAGACTTGCATATGCTCTAAAAAGAGTCTACTCCATATGGGTACTGCACTAATGGGGTCGTGTGTGCTAGGTGTGTGAATGGGTGTGTGTGTGACTGGGTACCTATGTTTTTGTTCAGGGTATTACGGTTTTATACAGCTGTACTACTCAATGATCTCTGTTATATCAGCATTAATCTACTGTCTATGACATACATGTACGTAGATCAGTCTGTATTGTTTTTTCCTTTATTATTTTATTTGATTTTGTCTTTCCTTTGTTATATAAAAATGAAAATAAACATCTTTAAAAAAAAAAAAAAGAGCTCCCAGCAAGTAACTCAAGCTCAGATGGAGGTATCATAGAAATGACTGAAGATTTCAGGACAAGGAAAAGTCTATCTAGATGACCCATATCCTCACAAACTGCGGATAATGTTCATATAGGCTTGCCTTTTACTCCTCCATATGCATAATGGCATGGAGTTCCTCAATCCCTTCCCTAAATGCGTGGATGACGGTGGATTTCCAATGTTTAGAGATGAGTGCATGTGCTGCTGCAATGGTGAAGTGGAAGATACCCTTTGATTTGGCCTATGAACTTAGGTATAACCAAAAGCAGTGTCACCTCTGGGGTCTCAGACGAAGAATGACCTTTTGATGTTGTTTGGATAAAATAGAGGTCCAGAAAAGCAGAATTCAAGAACAAGACCACCACATGTGCCGTAGTTTAGCCTTTCATGTTTTAAAGTGTACCTGTTACTTTGGTTCAAAAGGTGGCGCAGCAAAGAAAGGGAGAAGGGAGGCTTCCATCCTTATAAGATACTGGTTAATGGAGTTTGTAGAAGAATCCAAGGTATGAATATTTTATACATAGCTAGTTACAATGGTCCAACTTGGACCAATGTACAGTAAGTATGTATATACCATACCTGTGAGATGCCTGTGGAAGATGGAAATAACTTTAGTAGGCACCACTACTACAGTGACTTCTTCTTGCTTCTGGGTCCCATGCTGATCAGCAGCCCCACAAATGGTGTTCTCAAACAAATCCGTGACTTGTGCTCCCTCCACCAGATGTGCTCTCACCTGAGATATATGACCACACTTTCAAATCTGGTCTATGTAGGCTTGTGTCCCTTTCAGAGGACTAGACATGTTCGAAATTATAGGGTTTCACAAAGAACTTTTTAACCTGCTGCATCAATCCTGGGTGTCTCCATTCCCCCGTACATAAAGAAAGGGAAACTGCCAAACATAGTGCTTTATCCTTGAGATTAATTAATTCACCATAAAATAAAAACTTTCAGATGTACACTCACTTGTTTAGGGTGCTGCCAGTGCACCAAACAATGCCTTGCATGCAATATATATATTAACACATACAGGGTTATAGTTATATAGTTACTGAAGTTATAGTTACCACACTGTCTCATTCGAAGAGTGTTGTGACGTCATCAAGCCCCTCACCTACCCGTTGCACCACAAGTAGCTTCATCATGGGGGTAATCCTCTTCTGTGTGAAACCCTATGATTTGGAACGTGTCTAATCCTCTGAAAGGGACACAATCCTACACAGACCATATTTAAAAGTGTGGTCAATATATCCCAGGTGAAAGCACAAGTCACAGATTTGTTTGAGAGCACCATTTGTGGGGATCATTAAGGAATCGCTTTAATAGACACTATTTTTTTATTTCAGCATATCTATGGACTCTAGCTTTTCCTAATTCTTTATTTTTATGTTAATATTTGGTACCTACTGATTTTAATGTTTTTTTTTATTTATTTTTTTATGAACAATTAGGGATATTTACAAATTTTTGGTTTCATATGTTTTGTGTTGATGGTGAAGCGTGGCATCTTTTATAATTTCCTAAAGCACATGTATATGAGAGTGTGTGAGCATATCACTAAATTATTCACTGGATATTTTTGGATAAATTCACCATAGCCGCTTGCAAGGATTTATTTAATTTATTATTTCTCAGCACAAGGGATGTTATATTTAACGAAAAGTGTACCTTGTGTTGCTGGCTGAAATTTTAGTTGAAGTCTTCTGGCCACTGGTTCCTCTGGAGCTGTTTTGCGTATAATAAGACTAGAGGTCGACCGAATTGGGTTTTTCTCTGGCCGATGCCGATATTTAGAAATCGCGGTGGCCGATGGCCGATATATGATGCCGATTTTTTTTTGGGCCGATATTTTAGGCCGATTTTTTTTTTTTTTGTTTCCCTTCATCTCATTAAATCAAACAGTTAGACCCCTTTCACACTGGGGCGTTTTTCCGGCGCTTTTGGGCTAAAAATAGCACCTGTAAAGTGGCTCCCCTGCAGTCTCAGTGTGAAAGCCCGAGTGCTTTCACACTGAGGCGATGCGCTGGCAGGATGTTAAAAAAAGTCCTGCAAGCGGCATTTTTGGAGTGGTGTATACCGCTCCTCCACCACTCCTGCCCATTGAAATGAATGCGCACCGCTGCCGAAGCACCTGCAAAGCGTTTTGGCAGCAGCGCTTCAGGGGCACATTTAACCCCTTCCTCGGCCGCTAGCTGGGTTATAAGCGCCCCGCTAGCAGCCGAATAGCGCCGCTAAAATGACGGTAAAGCGCCGCTAAAACTAACAGCGTTTTACCGTCAACGCCTGCCCGCTCCAGTGTGAAAGCAGCCTTAAGTAATAAGTGATACAGAAAAATTTTTACATTTAATCATTAAACAAAACAAACCTCCAATCAGTTCACTTGTATGTATAATTTAGATTAAAAAAAATATATATATATCTTAAATACACAAAAACAGGTATTCAAAACTTTTGGATGAAAAAAATGGGCTAACTTTACTGCTTATTTTTTTTTTTATTTCATTAGTGTACTTTTTAAAAAAAAAATGCGTTTGAAAGACCGCTGCGCAAATACCGTGTGACATAAAATATTGCAACAACCGCTATTTTATTCCCTAGGGTCTCTGCTAAAAAATATATATATATGTTTGGGGGTTCTAAGTGATTTTCTAGGAGAAAATACAGGATCTTTACTTGTAAGCAACAAGTGTCAGAAAAGATTTAGTCTTTAAATGGTTAAACTGAGAACTTCTACACACAGAGTTCAGTCTATTGATAAAATAACCTGAAGAGATACAATGTATCTTCTTATCAGACTTGGCAGGCTGCCCAGAGGAGGAGAGAAGGCTTTCCACAGATAAGGTCAGGCAACTTGCATTGACTTCTATTACAGAAGTCATTTGCAAGTCCCGCTGAAGTTTATAATCGGCTTTTTTTATCAGCAAAATCGGCAGATGCCGGTTAAGTAAAAAAAGCCAAATATCGGCCGATATATCAGTCGACCTCTAAATAAGACCCAAGGGACTTGTCATATACACTTTGCAAGAATGCCAACGATGCCTGCCCTTTCTGTCCCCTCCTTTATTCATAGAAGTTGTACTAAACGCTTTATGAATTGAGGACCTTTTATTCATCCGCCCATACTTTATTCATAGATTGCGTTATATTCATGGATTTTATAGTACAGCTTCTATAAATGAATGATGAGCGCATATGACGGGTACCTCAGGCAGGCTCATATTAATCTCTGTAGCACCAGAAGATTACCGCTGCAGAGGTAGAGGTGGGGGATCGAAGGCTGGAAGATTTCAACTAAAACCTCAGACGGATTTAAAAAAAAAAAAAATTGACAAAGCTTAGGCTTTAAAATCTTTTTTCCTTAAAGGATAAGTTCATTTTGCAGGTAAAAAAAAATGTGCATTTTGCTATTATTATTATTAATAATTTTTTTTTTTTTGGAGCCTACTCACAAGGTATCAGTGCTAGCATTACACAAGCCAAGAACGCCCAACTGTACTTCTTATATCCATCTGCATTCCATTGGCTGGAAATACGAAAGGGGAAGTACCGCCAACAAGCCCCCCTGAAGTTTAGTGTTGTCATGTGTTGTTTTAGGGCAGGCTATTTTTAATGGGCGGCCAATGGACCCAAAAATTGAACACGCGCAATTTCTTTTAATGCATATCACCACATCGCACAGATGACTCACCTGGATTGTACAGCAGTACTTGTAGTCCAATTGAATGGCATTGAAATACTCCACAGTGGGTGCTTTATGCTTTGTTTGTTCTTTAAATGTCTGAATGGACTAACTACCACAATTTAAAAACATAATGATAGGTTATGGTAATTGGCTTCCACGTACAACAATACATATGGAACTGGCAGGGACATTGCAGGGACATTGAATTGTGAGCTCTGGATCAATGCATTCTGTAAAACATTTCAGTAAAAAATGGTGCCACTATAAAATTATTGATGATAATTGTTTTATTCAGGCGTTAATGGTAAAAGAATACTTTTTGGTGGACTGACCCCTTAATTTGACCTTGATATGTGTAGTAAGTAGAAGCTTAGTTGGTTTTATTTGTTTCGCTCCTTAGAACAAGCAACGTTGGCATTCCTGGAGTGTGGGTCTTCCATATTGGTAGCCTTTCAGAACTTGATAATGTAATTCCAGCAATAGTGCCTCACCACCATCCACAGCAACGGTTAGTTCCGCTGATAAACTCGCATAATGACTTTCCCGAACAACAACAACAACAACAACTGGAAAACCAATTCAATGGTGAAAACAACTATGAAGACAACTATGCGGATGAAGACTACCCAGCCGGTCAAACCACTGAGCCGCCCACCACGGACAGTGTACTCTTGAACCCTGATATTACTCATCTTTTTATAGACGCTGAGGATCATGCTACGTTACATACACCAAACAATCCTTTACCTCCATCTCAGGAAGAGCCCAGCTGGACTCCTTATGACCCGGACGAGCCTTTAGGTGAGCCTGAGATCCAGCAATCGGAAAGTAGAGTTCTTGGCAACATCCCATCTTACGAAACCGAAGAAGAGCCTTCTGAGGCGGTGTCTGAGGATTTCAATAATGTAACCCCAGAGCCAGTGAATCCACAGAGGTCTGATGTCGTCTATAGGAGTAATCGTTTCTATGGAAATGAGGAAGAGGGAGGACTGGACACTGATGGTAAGACCAGTATGAAAATTATTGTACCTTTTGTGTTGTTAAAGCGAAGCTCCACCCGACTTTATGTCAATAGCTCAAGAGGACTACCGCAATGTCCTAATGAAAAAACTGACCTTTTTTTTTTTTTTTCATTGTACCTTTGTTGTTCAGATCATCTTGTTTAATTCCTGGATGTACAGCCTGCGGATATGGGCGGGTTCATTGCGGCTAACACGTCATTTCCTATTAGCCGCACTGGCTCCTGGGAGCTTGTGTCATTGTTCCCAGGAGTCAGTGCGGCGGCCTGGCGCGAGTTATCGCGTGATTTCAATGAAGTGACGTTGCTTATCTCAGTTGCCATCACAACGGGGCGGGACTTCCGACGTTGTGATGGCAACCTGAGCTGTTTACGGCGATCCGATCTAAGGTTACTGCGCATGCGCGAGATCGGGAATACAACAGGCGGTGCATGCTGGTCGATCAGCGGCACAATATCCCGGAAGAGGATGCCTGTGGGCTTCACATGCCCACAGGCAAGATGAGAACCGTCAGCAGAAATTTTTAAAAGTTCATTTTTTGGGAGAAAACTGACATCCGAAATTAACAAAAACGGAACAACTGAGTAACATATTTCAAAGAAATAATCTTTGTCATTTTCCAAAAATAAAAAAAACGCTGTAGACAGTGGAACCCCGCTTTAAGGTAGCCAAAGCCAGACAAATATTTACCGCCCTGAGGGTGACACAGGGGTTATCTATCATGCGATTGTAGCATCTGATCCTATTGCTGCTTTTTTTGGTGGCTCATGATGAAATGAAACTTAGTTAAAGGAGTTGTAAAGGCAGAAGGTTTTTTTATCTTGATGCATTAGGATAAAAAGCCTTTTGTGTGCAGCAGCCCCCCCCCCCCCCAAGACTTATTGGAGCCCCATCTCTGTCCTGCAATGTCCACGAGTGTCTCGGCCATCCAGGACTTTTCCTGATTGGCTTAGACACAGCAGTGGCGCCATTGGCTCCCACTGCTGTCAATCAAAGTCAGTTAGCCAATCAGGAGAGAGAGAGGGGGCAGGGGAAAAACCACAGCTCCAAGTCTGAATGAACACGGGGAGCTGCAGCTCGGCTTGGGTGCCCCCATAGCAAGCTGCTTGCTGTGGGGGCACTCAACAGGAGGGAGGGGCCAGGAGCACAGAAGAGGAACCCGAAAATAGGAGGATTGTGGCTGCTCTGTGCAAAACTGCACAGAGCAGGTAAGTATAACATGTTTGTAAAGTCTCTTTTTTTTTTTCCTGTAAAAATAACAATCACTTTAAAGTATATCTGAACCTAAAAACAAAAATGTAATACTGTTATTATAGCTTACCAGCCCTTAGATGGGGGGCTGCATTTGTTTTTTGTTTTTTTGTTTTTTTTTATTTCACCTGGTGATCCTGTCAGTAACACACTTTCTGTCCAGTAGTGACAGTGCTTACTCACTGTGCTGTGTCTTTAGAGGGGTATGTGTTGGATGTGTTTTAGGACTACAAACACCTCCCTTTCTTCTCCATTGTGGGGTGAGGGGCAGTATTCTGTAATCTACAAAACATAGCTTGGAAGGCTAATAAAATAAAATATTGCCAGAAGTTTCACCATTCCCTACACCATAAGTTATGGCCTTAGATGCACTTTAACCCCCTAAATGCTAACTTTACATTCTGACCCTTAAGCCCAATCTTAAAGCAGAACTAAACTGAGAGATACTTTCCTTAACTTTAATGAGGTCCTACACCAGCATCTTTTTCCAGGCTTCATTTGGGTGCTGGTCTTCGGACATCTTGATCGGCCGTTGCAGGTTACTCCCATGCATGTGCAGGAATGCAGTCATCCAGTGCATAGGCACTATGCCGAAATCTAACATTCTACAAAATACTGCAGTAAAGAGCCTTGCCTGCTCACTGTTTTTAAATATTAGACTTTAGTTCCACTTTACCTAAATGAGCATTTAACCTTTGCCGTGTAGGACAGTCCTAGTGCAAGAAAGGATTTTCCCTTTTCTCTGAGATGGATTTTAAAGTGTGAGAAATACTCTCTCCAGTCTCGTGTCTGCTCCATAGCTGACAGGACGGGCTATACGGCTGCTGATTGGTCATCACCGCCATGTGACGGCGCTGGCCAATTAGAATGCTCCAAAATATCCCCCTTATGGGGGACGTTTTGAACATTCACCTCAGGGGATTTCTAAGCCCTGGGCTTCTGATGCGGATATACCGGGGCTTAGAACTGGCGATTGCGGCGTTACAGGTCAGCGGGACCGGGGGGGGGGGGGGCGAGGAGGGGGACCTGTGTAAGTTCAACTTACAGAGTTTTCTGTAAAGGTGAACTTACCCTTTAAGTCCACTCTCTACAGATTGGACTGAACTTGACAATTTTGTTCTCAGTTCATACCACCCAAGGGCACCTTAGATTAAGTTTGTAATCAAATCTAGAGCAGTGACTCATCTCTTATTGGGCAGCTCACTCTGAAGTTTCATAAAAAGTCAAGCTGCCTGAATGGAGATATTTGGGCTGAGCCCTCTTTAGCTAACCCATAGTGCTCTTGGAATCCTTTCTTATGTTCTCTCTCTCTCTCTCTTGTAAAAACTATAATTTGGCCCCAAACCATTCATAACTTCCCTTGAAGTTTCTCCCTTCAGCTACAGACAACAAAACACTGCCCAAAGAAACAATCTGCATTCTTGTGCCATTTCCTTACAGAGAACTAGATTCAAGCTTGTAATATTATTTGGGGTAAAGCCAGGCATAAGAATATATTGTACAGTGCCATTTCTTTCTCGAACATCACGGGACACAGAGCCACAGTAATAACTGATGGGTTATGTAGGTACCATTAGGTATTGGACACTGGTCACACCCTAAGCAGGAAGTTCAGCCCCCTATATAATCCCTGCCCTTACAGGGATACCACAGTTTTTACGCCAGTGTCTTAGGTGTTGGACGTGTACAGATGTCCTGTGCTGAAGCTCCAAAGGGAATATCCTGATATCCTATACTGGGGCAAGCCAGGCGAACCGGATCTATTCAAAGTGTCTTTTCATGGCCGAATTGGATGGTACCCGGGCCTCGTGTCCGAAGAAACGAGGTTTTACCTGTAATGCTTCTCTTTTTAGAGAGCTGGACCCCGCATATCAGAATAGGGTCTTTAACACCTTATTTCTGGCTGGGTGCTTTACAGGGCCAGAACTGTGGATCCCCCTATTCGTAGGGGGCCCCAGTCTCTGACGTTTTTTTTAAACTGAGCCCACCGTGAGAGGTGAAGATTAGGTCTGTATATACAGAATCCTTCGGCTGGATAAGGTAAGAGGAGATTCCACATTCTAGTAGGTTTCTCCTTTAAGGTAAATGCATGCTATGCCTATTGTGACCACCGGGGGGCTGCCAAGAGCACATACCTTCTCATGCTGATTTCTGTCTCAGCGTTCGACGCTGCACAAGCTCCTCCGACCGGCTCCAGGTAGGATGGGATGGGGGTTTTTCTCCTCTGGGATATTCCCCCCAGGGTAGGCCGTGGGAGGGCTGTAAGGCGGTTTTACACCGCACTGTCACCGCCGCTGCCGCCGCCGCCAGGCCGCCATTGCACATGCAGGCTCCATCTCTGCCAGCCTCTCTCCTTCCTCCTCCACCCCAGCCTTCCTCCGTGCTTGGCCCGGAAGCGGCTCACGCGGGAAGCGCAGGTTTTTCGAAAAAAACAAAGGGGGGCGGTAGAGGGGGGGGGGCGGGGCGTCAGCACAGCGTCAGCGTGCTCAGACGCCCACATTGCCAGAAACAGGGCTATTTAAAGCACACTTCACAGGTGCTCTGAGCCTTTGGAGGGACACAGAGCTGACAGTCGCATGTAAGATAGGACACAGGCATTCTCCTAGGCTGCATTTACTAAAGTAACACCAGACTGGGCATTTGGTAGCAAGGCTTTTGCCAGACTACATCGCTCAGCAGTCAGTGTTCATTTTGGATTCCTCCACCTTGTTGCTTTGCACTATGGGTAGAAGAGGTTCAAATACCCCCAGAACCAGAGACACTAGGGGATCTCGGTCGGGTTCTGAGGACCCCCTGTCTGCAGCATCCTCCCCCCCTGAGGGGCCAGGGACGGTTAGCCAGGGAGAGCCGTTGGGGTCAGGGGCTGTACCCGCTTCTGGCACTTCAGCCCCTGTATACATTACACAAGAGGTTTTTCCCTCAACCATTACTGGTTTAGAGGAAAGATTAATGGCCGTGATTAAATCTTCACTCGGTGGAAGAAAACACACTAGGCCTTCCTCTGCTCCCCAAGACCCTCAGGCATAGGAGCTCTGGGATAAAGGAGAAGAATCCCTTTCAGAGGATCGCGATGAGACAGATGATTCCTCTTCTGAGGAATCAGGTGGAGAGGGACCCTCTTCGGCTTCCCAAGAGGAGAAAGTCTTAGTACAGATCCTTACTGGATTGGTCCGCTCTACATTTAAGTTGCCCATATCTGAATCAGTTAAGGAATCTTCTTCTTCTTTGGGGTCGCTGAAACCTTCTCAAACAGCACATGCTTTTCCTGTTCATAATTTACTTGAAAAGCTCCTTTATTCTGAGTGGGATCACCCAGATAAGCCTTTTCTTCCGCCGAAAAGGTTTTCAATACTTTATCCTATGGAAGAAAAATGTATTAAAATGTGGGGGATACCGCCCATTGATGCGGCCATTTCCTCTATAAATAGTAGCCTGACTTGTCCTGTAGACAACGCTCAGATGCTCAAGGATCCTGTGGATCAAAAGATGGAATCCTTATTAAAGGATGTTTTTTCCTTAGCAGGATCAGTGGCTCAACCTGCAGTAGCAGCGATTGGAGTCTGTCAATACTTAAGAGACCATGTTAAGCAGGTCATCAAAGTTCTACCTGAACAGCAGGCCCAAGGGTTCGCTAACCTTCCAGCGGCCTTATGTTATGTTGTTGACGCCATCAGAGATTCTATCATGCAAACCTCTCGTCTTTCACTTGGGTTGGTGCATATGCATAGAATCTTATGGTTGAAGAGTTGGTCAGCCGAAGCACCATGTAAGAAGCTGTTGGCTGGGTTTCCTTTTCGTGGTGCAAGGTTGTTTGGAGAAGACTTGGATAATTATATCAAGAGAATCTCTTGTGGGAAAAGCACTCTTACCTGTTAAGAAGAAGAGTAAGCGTCCCTCTTTCAAACGGACTCTTTCCCCAGCGCCACGGGCATCTGCCTCCAGGCAGTCACGATAGCCTCCTCCGTCAAGAAACAAGAGTCAACCCCAGGGACAAAAGAAGTCCTGGGGGAAGAAGTCTACTAGACAAGACACTAAGGCCTCTTCATGAAGGGGCGCCCCCGCTCGCTCGAGTGGGGGGAAGACTGCTACAGTTCTCAAAGCTCTGGCAGGAGGACTTCCAGGACAGATGGGTAATCTCCACGGTAACCTTAGGGTACAAGCTGGAGTTCCAAGAATTTCCCTCTCCTCGTTTCCTCAGATCAAGTGTTCCCAGAGACCCAGAGAAGAAGCAGTCGCTCCTTCTAGCGTTAGAGCGACTTTTGTCGCAAAAGGTCATTATGGTGGTTCCCACAAAAGATCAAGGATTGGGCTTCTATTCCAACCTTTTTATGGTCCAAAAACCAAATGGGGATGTCAGACCCATTCTGGATTTAAGAGATCTGAATCGATTCCTAAGGATTCAGTCCTTCCGCATGGAATCAATTCGGACAGTAGTCTCCATCCTGCAGGGAGGAGAATTTTATGGCATCGATAGACATCAGAGATGCATATCTACATGTGCCCATTTTTCCTGCTCATCAGAAGTTTCTGCGCTTCGAGATAGGAGGGCGCCATTTCCAGTTTGTGGCTCTGCCCTTCGGGATAGTCACTGCACCTCGAGTGTTCACAAAGATCTTGGCTCCTCCTCTGGCCAGATTAAGGGCTCAGGGTATAACTGTCATAGCATACCTAGACGACCTGCTCTTGATAGACCAGTCGTAGCCTCCTTGAACGGGAACCCGAGGACCACGGTCAAGTATCTGGAACACCTAGGTTGGATCCTCAACCTAGAAAAGTCTTTCCTAAAACCAGTAAGAAGACTGGAGTATTTGGGTCTGATCTTAGATACAAGCCTGGAGAAAGTATTTCTTCCTCAGGCAAAGATTACTGCTTTAAGGGAGCTGATTCTGACAGTCAGGACCAAGAAGGGTCCTCCTGTCCGCCTTTGTATGAGGCTGCTAGGAAAGATGGTGTCTTCATTCAAAGCAGTTCCCTATGCTCAGTTTTATTCAAGACTGCTGCAACACAGTATTCTGTCGGCCTGGAACAAGAAGGTTCAGGCGTTAGACTTCCCGATGCACCTGTCTCATGCGGTGCGTCAGAGCCTCAATTGGTGGCTAATACCCGAAAACCTGCAGAAGGGGAAATCCTTTCTACCGGTTACCTGGACGGTGGTAACAACAGATGCCAGTCTGTCAGGTTGGAGAGCAGTTCTGGAACAGCCTGCGATCCAGGGGCTATGGTCCAAGACCGAGAGGACCTTACCCAACAACATTCTGGAGATTTGGGCGGTATATCTAGCCCTAAAGGCCTGGACTATCAGGCTACAGGGTTGCCCGGTCAGGATTCAGTCCGACAATGCCACAGCAGTGGCTTATGTCAATTATCAGGGAGGCACCTGGAGCCGAGCTGCTCAAAAAGAGGTGAACCAGATCCTAGTCTGGGCAGAGATGCATGTACCATGCATATCGGCAGTTTTCATTCCAGGGATAGAGAACTAGCAGGCGGACTATCTAAGTCGCCAGCAGTTACTCCCAGGGGAATGGTCTCTGCATCCCGACGTCTTTTGGGCCATATGCCAAAGATGGGGGGTTCCAGATGTAGATCTCTTTGCATCCCGATTCAACAAAAAGATAGACAGATTTGTGGCAAGGACAAGGGATACTCTTGCATGCGGGACGGATGCGTTGGTGATTCCGTGGCATCGGTTCTCACTGATTTATGCATTCCCGCCTATTCTGCTACTGCCACGACTCCTTCGCAGGATCAGGCAAGAAAGGAGGTCAGTACTTCTGTTGGCCCCCGCTTGGCCCAGAAGGACTTGTTATGCAGAAATAGTAAGGATGACGGTGGGTTCCCCGTGGACCCTACCGGTACGCCCAGACCTGTTATCTCAAGGTCCAGTGTTCCATCCTGCCTTACAAACACTAAATTTGACGGTTTGGCTATTGAGCCCCACGTTCTGAAGAGTCATGGGCTTTCAGGTTCTGTGATATCTACCTTGATCAATGCAAGGAAGCCAGCTTCCAGAATGATTTATCATAGAGTCTGGAAAGCTTATGTATCCTGGTGTGAATCCAGGGGTTGGCTTCCCAGAAAATATGTCATAGGTAGAATTCTTGATTTTCTACAATTAGGATTAGAGATGAAGCTGGCCTTGAGTACCTTATCGGCCTTATCAGTATTGTTTCAACGGCCACTTGCTTCGCATTCTTTGGTCCGAAACTTTATGCAGGGGGTGATGCGTCTTAATCCTCCGGTTAAGGCGCCCCTAAACCCCTGGGACTTGAACTTGGTTCTGTCGGTGTTACAGAAACAGCCTTTTGAACCAATACGTCAGATTCCTTTGGTCTTGCTGACAAGGAAGCTAATTTTTCTGGTAGCCATCTCTTCTGCTAGAGTATCAGAATTAGCAGCTCTTTCCTGTAAAGCACCTTATTTGATTATACACAAGGATAGAGTGGTATTGCGCCCTCATCCTAGTTTCTTACCGAAGGTGGTTTCAGATTTTCATCTAAACCAAGTCATTGTTCTGCCTTCCTTTTTTCCAGATCCCTGTTCTCCGGAAGAGAGGTCACTACATTCTTTGGATGTAGTTAGAGCAGTCAAAATCTATCTGGGAGCAACTGCCCAAATTCGCAAAACAGATGTTTTGTTCGTGCTGCCAGAAGGTCCCAATAGAGGACAGGCAGCGTCAAAAGCTAACATTTCTAAATGGATTCGACAATTGATTATTCAAGCTTACGGTTTGAAACAGAAGATTCCTCCGTTTCAGATCAGGGCACATTCCACAAGAGCTATTAGTGCTTCTTGGGCAGTGCATCACCAGGCCTCTATGGCTCAGATCTGCAAGGCCGCAACCTGGTCTTCAGTCCATACATTCACCAGATTTTATCAGGTGGATGTGAGAAGGCATGAGGATATCGCCTTTGGGCGTCGTGTGCTGCAGACAGCGGTACAAGGTCCTCAGGTCTGATTGCACCCTACTTGGTTGTGATTCCCCCCCCTCAGTTGGCATTGCTTTGGGACATCCCATCAGTTATTACTGTGGCTCTGTGTCCCGTGATGTTCGAGAAAGAAAATAGGATTTTTTATAACAGCTTACCTGTAAAATCCTTTTCTTTCGATGGACATCACGGGACATAGAGGTCCCGCCCCTCTTCTAATACACTTATATTGCTTTGCTACAAAACTGAGGTATCCCTGTAAGGGGAGGGATTATATAGGGGGTTGAACTTCCTGCTTAGGGTGTGACCAGTGTCCAATACCTAATGGTACCTACATAACCCATCAGTTATTACTGTGGCTCTGTGTCCCGTGATGTCCATCGAAAGAAAAGGATTTTACAAGTAAGCTGTTATAAAATATCCTATTTTTGCTTGACTCTGGGCTTGAAGTCACAGCCCGGCCTCTATTGCGTGGTGCGTGGCTTCTATCCCTTTCTTAAATTGTCCTCTTTTGATCCAAAAGCTAGCTAGGACAACAGTAAATGATATCACTGGGGGGAGTTGGGAGACTTTACCGTCAGGACCATTACAACTCTATAATTTGTATTCCTGAATTATAACATTACAAACTGTTGATAACATATGGCTCCTGTTTGTTTCCTCCTTGCAGTTCTTACATTCAACCCAGTTAGTAGAGAGACATGTGACAGGAAGCTGGGGTACTGCTCTCCATACGCATTCTGTACGGACTACGCCACCGGATTCTGCTGCCACTGCCAAGACAGCTACTATGGCAATGGCGTACACTGTCTACCAAAAGGTAATCTGTTGTGTAGCTGGATGTGCTGCTGTTACTTTGTGTTTATTCTAGTTGCCCTTCTTCCACTTTCTCTTTTATGTCTCTTGCCTTTCTGTTTCTCCTTTTCTTTTCACTTTCACTTTGCATTACTAACTTTTTTTTTCTCCACTTTCTCTTTCCTTTCCCCTCTAGTTTTTTCTTTCTGTTCTCACTTGCCTTTCTGTTTTCTGACCTCCTTTTTCTTTCACTTTGGCCTTTCCCTCTTTTTCCTTTCTCTTGCTTTTACGTCTTTTTGTCCTCGACTTTATTTGTCCTATTTATTTACCTTTTCTGACAGGTTTTTTGTTTTTGACTTCTATTTTTTATTGCCTTTCTACTTTTCTTTCTTTTTCTTACTTTCGGGGCTCGTTCATACTACCCGTTGAGGGTCGGTAACACCCCACTGTTGAGCCATAGTTTTACTGCCCCCCGAACCGCTACCCCCTTAAGTTGCAGAGGCCAAGAATGTAAACCCTCTGTTGCTCTGCAACCCTCTGTTGCTCTGCTAACTGCGCGCAATTGCGACATGCTAGTGCGGGGCTCAAGAAAGCGATATAGCTTAATGCTTTTCAGGGATCAAAGCTCATGTAATCGAGCCCTTAGTTTGTCTTTCACGTCCTGGTATACTTTTCTCTCTCCCCTCACTTATTTTATTTTTATTTCCGGTTCTTATATGGCACCATCAATTTACACAGTGCTTTATTAATTATTTATTACAGGTACTTGTATAGCGGTGTCAATTTACACAGCTCTTCACATATATATTGTACATTCACATCAGTCCCTGCCCACAAGAAGCTTACAATCTAAGGTCCCTAACTCACATTCATACATACACATACTAGGGCCAATTTTAGGCAGGATCCAATGAACCTACCAGCATGTCTTTGGAGTGTGGGAGGAAACTGGAGTACCTGGAGGAAACCCACGCAGGCACAGGGAGAACATGCAAACTCCAGGTCGGTGGTGCCATGTTTGGGATTCGAACTGACGACCCTAGTGCTGCTAGGTGGAAGTGCTAATCACTTAGCCACTGTACTTTACACATATATATTGTACTTTTACATCAGTCCCTGTCCTCAATGAGCTTACAATCTAAAGTCCCTAACTCGTATTCATACATACACATAGTAGGGCCAATTTAGACAGTAGCCATTTAACCCTTCCAGCATGTCTCCATCTTCTCTGCCTGTACTCTTTCTCTTCTCTTGCTCCTACCTCTCTCTCTCTCTCTCTCTCTGTTTTCGCTCTATTGCTCTTTTCTCTCTCTCTCTCTTGCTCTTTTTTTCTCTTTGTTCTCTCCCTCTTCTCTGTCTCTCACTTCTCTCTTTTTACCTTTCTCTCTCCATTCCTCTCATCTCTCTCACCTTCCCCTCTCTCTCTCCCCTCTTATTATCCCAAATATTTCTCTCGTCATTTCTTCTTCTTTCACCTTCTCCTCCCTCTCTCCGTTTTTTGCTCTTTCTGTACGTCACGTCTCTTTTTTTGCCTTCACCATTCTCTGCTATGGATTTGCCATCAGTCTGGTGTAGAAGTTCGGAATATTGGACCTGTTTTGGAAAAGAGCTGCAGGCACTACTTTGCATTAATAATAAATGCACATGCTTACCTGTACATTATTGTACACTGGGAATACAGTACATTGCTCTTGCTCAACCGCCTAGTGTTTACCAATAGCTGGTAAATGAATAGTTTGGGTTGTGATTATCTCCTCCTCCTATTTGGGTAAATTTCGCTTCACTTATGCTTTTACTCTTTTTACCTCCACAATTTACAGCCAGTATTTTCTGTTTACACCCACTACATTGACTTTTTTTTTAAACTCTTCCCTTATTTGCAGGAGCCCCACACCGTGTTAATGGGAAAGTGAGCGGGAATCTGCTTGTGGGACAGAGACCAGTCACCTTTGACGGGATCGACTTGCATGCATATATTGTGGTGAATGATGGTAGAGCTTACACAGCCATCAGCCAAGTCCCTGAACCCGCTTCCTGGTCACTGACACCACTGACGGCCATTGGTGGCCTTTTTGGCTGGCTTTTTGCTTTGGAAAAACCAGGACATCAAAATGGATTCAGTATTACTGGTAAGTAAAATAAAAATATGGCTAAGTTTGTGTCGTGTGTATGTATACAGTTAGGTCCATATATATATATTTGGACATTGGCACAATTTTATTTTTTTTCAGGTATTTACCAAAACATATTCAAGCTATAGTTATATACTGGATATTGGCTGAAATTGCACTTAGGTTTAATTTGAGGGTATGTACATCCAAATCGGAGGAAGGGTTTAGGAATTACAGCTCTTAAGAATAGCCATCCCCTTTTTCAAGGGACCAAAAAGTAATTGGACGATTGAATCAAAAGCTGTTTCATGGCCAGGTCTGAGCTACTCCTTCGTTATTTCTTCATCATTTAAGCAGGTAAAAGGTCTGGAGTTGATTCCAAGTGTGGTATTTGCATTTGGAATATATTGCTATGAACCTACATCATGCGTTCGAAGGAGCTGTCCATGCAAGTGAAACAGGCCATTGTAAGGCTTCAAAAACCAAACAAATCCATCAGTGAGATAGCAGCAACATTGGGAGTGCCCAAATCAACAGTTTGGTACATTCTGAAGAGCACTGGTGAGCTCAGCAACACAAAAAGGCCTGGACGTCCATGGAAGACAACAGTGGTGGATGATCACAGGATCCTCTCTATGGTAAAAAAAAACCCATTCACAGCATCCAGACAAGTGAAGGACACTCTCCAGGAGGTGGACGTATCATTGTCAAAGTCTACAATCAAGAGAAGACTTCACAAGAGCAAATACAGAGGGTTCACCACAAGGTGCAATTCATTCATAAGCTTGAAGATTAGAAAAGCCAGATTAGACTTTGCCAAAAAACACCAAAAAAAAGCCAGACGAGTTCTGGAAAAGCATTCTTTGGGTGGATAAAACTAAGGTTAATCTGTACCAGAATGACAGGAAGAAAAAAGTGTGGAGAAGGCTTGGAATAGCTCATTATCCAAAGCACACAACGTCATCTGTAAAACATAGTGAAGTCAGTGTGATGGCATGGGCATGCATGGCTTCCAGTGGCACTGGGTCATTGGTGTTTATTGATGATGTGACGGAAGACAGAAGCAGCCGGATGAATTCTGCAGTGTTTAGAGATCTACTGTCAGCCCAGTATCGGCCAAATACAGCAAAGTCAATTGGAGGGCGCTTCACGGTACAGATGGACAATGATCCAAAACACACTGCAAAAGCAACCCAGGAGCTTTTGAAGAAAAAGGAATGGAATATTCTGCAATGGCCGAGTCAATCACCTGATCTCAACCCAATTGAACATTTCACTTGCTGAAGGCAAAACTAAAGGCAGAGAGACCCACAAAGATCAACTGAAGACAGCTGCATTTTTAGAGCCTGGCAAAGCGGAAACCCAGTCCATGGGTTCCAGACTCCAGGCAGTCATTGCCAGTAAAGGATTCTCAACAAAATATTAAAAATTAACATTTTATTTATGATTATGTTCATTTGTCCAATTACATTTGAGCCCCTGAAAATGAGGGGACTGAGTATAAAAATAGTTGCAGTTCCTAAAATTTGTACTTGAAATTTATGTTCAACCCCTTGAATTAAAGCTGAAAGTCTGCACTTGAAATTAATTTGGATTGTTTCGTTTTAATTTTATTCAGGTGGCATACAAAGCCAAAATTATGAAAATTGTGCCTGTGTCCAAATATATATGGACCTAACTGCATATACAGTATATATAATACACACACTCACATTCTTCACCGCAAAAACTCCTGTTCTACCTTGCTGGGTCCAGATGGCCTGACTGTATTTGTCTCCATAATCTGCTTAAAGGAAAGATCAGGCAATCGACAGCTGTACCTGAACCTCCCTTGTATCATCATAGGCTGGCTACTCAGCGATCATTTTCCAATGGTTTCTGCAGTGAAAAAGATTTAGTTTAATAGGATTTGGATTGTTGGGGATCTTGCTCGACTTTTGGTCCACTTTAAGGGCTGTCTCACACTTGTGGCTTCACACTCATTGTTAATGGGGTTTTGTTTTTTTTTAACACTTTTCATGAGCTGCATTGTGTTTTAGGTGATTGTTGTGGCCTTTCCTGGCTTTGAGCAAAAGCATAAAAAATAAAAAATTAAATAAAAAATACATAGCAAACATGGAAAAAGCTTATAAAATGCTTGTGATGAAAGCACAGTGGTGAGAATGGCCCAGTAACATCACCAAGAAGTTGCATGACCATAGGTGAGACGAAGTGATGGGTCACAGTTCTAGCAAGATACTATATGTGGTCCTATCGTTCTGCAGCTCTCCAGTGTGACTGCACACCAATACATCATTTAGTGTTTTGAACACTGATATGTTCTCTTTTCATCCATTGTTCAGGGGCAAAGTTTGTTCACAACTTGGAAGCGGTGTTTTCCCCGGGAGAAGAAGTCATTCATGTCACACAAACGGCAGAAGGCTTTGATTCAGATAACTATATCCATGTACGGACTACCATTAAGGGGAAGATTCCATACATCCCAGAGACCTCGACGGTGCAAATTGCTCCATACTATGAGATCTACCAGTATTCTGGATCAGGTAAGTGACGTGGGTCAGGTTTAGGCTGTTTTGAATTGCAAGGGATTTCTAGCTAATATGTGAGCAATACTAAGCAAAAGTGTTAAACTTTGTAAGTTTCTCACTTATTTTTATTTTTTTTAATCCGTTAACTTGAAGTAGAAGGGGAAAGATGTTGTTTTTTTTTATTATTATTATACAGGATTTAAAAATTGCCAGCAATTTGTGCAGCTCTTTACAAAATGGAGGGAGATAGTACAGATATAATATAATTCAATAAAAGAGAGATCGGAGATCCCTGCTTTTTAGAGATTACAATCTAAAAGTTGAACTTTTGTGAGGTTTTACTGCACTCTGTGATCCATGTGGAGAACTTTTCCATCACTTCTGTCCCCATTGACAATGTTCTCCTCCATAAGCTAGCCTTCTCCTTTAAGATACCTAAACTCTAGCAATACCTGAAACATGTTAGATTAGAAATACTGTGCAATATCTTATAGTCTGGCTTACGTTGCAGAACCCCCCACTCATTTTACAATCTATGAGTGGGTTAAATTAAAGGGGTTGTAAACCCTCATTTAAAAAAAACAAAAACCCATTCCTCTTCTTCTGGGGTCCCCTCGCTTGCGCTCTAGGCCCCTCCTCTTCATCAGGTACCCCCAGTGAAAGCCACTGTCCATTGACACAGACAGCAGGACTTGGCCCCGCCCCCTGCTCCCGTGTCACTGGATTTGATTGACAGCAGCTGGAGCCAATGGCTCCTGCTGCTATCAATCTGTCCAATGAGGAGAGAGACAGAAGCGAGAGCTGCTACTCTCTTGCACATCACTGGATTTGATTGGGCTAAGGTAAGAAAAAGGGGGGGGGGGGGGGTCTGGGGTTAGCTGCAGAACAGAAGGTTTTCACCTTAATGCTTTCTATGCCTAAACCTTGAGGCTGTACCCCCACTTTAATAGGGAGTTGTGACCTTGTCACTGCAAAGGTCCCCGACCTGCACATGACCCCCTTACCTGTGCTCCAACCCCCAACGAATTCCTCTTCTTTTACAGAAGCTAAAACTGGCCGTGTTGGTGGCCCATGGAACAGTTTCGCTGGAGTGGGGTATCTTAACCTATTACAGAATGCTTTGCATACAACCCCTGTGTTACAGTACACCTGTCACCTACTTCAACAACTAACCCGATAACGCTGTTTGAAAGTCGAAACCAATTCCTTAACATTGTGTTGCTGTAAGGCACCCCAGGAGCTTCCCATAAGATGGGTGCCTTGGTGTGCAAATTTTGACTTTAGTCAAAGTCATCACTCAGACATCTCATAAGGCAATTTGCAGCCCATTGAGAGGCATACCTTGTTGCAAAAATTTAGATGTAATTGGTACTCTGGTACTCAACTCCACCAGGTAATTCTGCAGGTGTTCTGGATATTGGACTCTTTTTTTAAATTTTTTTTTGTTTAACCTCTTGGCGCCGACAGCACGCAAATATGCGGTTTCTTGGGGGGTGGGTCTTGGCGCTGAGTGGCAGCTTATTTGCGTGCAATATTGCAAAATAGCTGTGCCGAGAGCACGCGCCCTGTGCACCCCTGGCACAGTTACCATCGGCTAATGGAAAGCACCCAATCGCTGCTTTCTAATCATGTGACCAATCATGGTGGTCACATGACCATACACTATATACACAGAGAACAAGAGGTTTAAAGCAGTATTGACCCCAAAAGCAAATATTTTTTATACTGCAGCTTACCAATTCTTAGATGTGATGTGGTTGCATTCGTTTTCTTTTTTTAGGCTTTCCTTCTTCTATTTTCATCTGGTGATCTGGCCAGTAAGTCTGTTGTTTTTCAAAAGAGCAAGCTCTCTTCCAGATGTTAAAGATTGAGACAAACTATTTAACATCGACGGGGGTGCTTACAATGATCGGCTTTTATTTATTCATGTAAATCTTTTATCCCAAAAGGAAAAAAAACAGTTTTCTGTAACTGATTAGAAAGTGTGAGCTGAAGTTTGGCTTCAATATGTTAGTGTGTTTAAATCTGCTAATACATTTACCACTCCCCTCCCCCAAGACTGACAATGCTGCTATCCAAAGGTGCCGCCTGTGCTCCTTCATCCTAAGTGGAGTTTAATTAACTTCCACCTTCCACAGCTGTACATACCACCTTATTAAGCTGTTGGGAGTGAAGAAAAATACTTTCAGGGTAAAGGAAGTGATTTGGAGCTTTCACAGGGCTGAGGAAGTGGTGACAATCACATGCTGTCCCATACTTATAAATACCAGGTATTTTTTATCCTCTTTTGCTTACTGAACGGAACGATGATTGGTAAGTATATAGTATGTTGTAAATTCATTTTAGGATGAAAATCATTACCCCTCTGTGGTTCTTGTCAACAGTTTTACTTTGTTCTGGTTCAGACTTGCTCAGATATCAAACAATTGCCTAAAAAAAGTATTGGCCAGACACTGAGTGGTTTTAAAATGTTTCATATTTGTAGGAAAGTTGGAGCCATAGGAATGCCATTTTTTTTTCCTTTTTTTTCACAAAATCAGTTATGTTATGCATCTAGTCTAGATAAAAAAATAAGCTAAAAGAATGTCATCCTTTATATGTATAATTCAAGCTATCTTTTCTTGTTCTGTCCTCAGTGGTGACCTCCACGGCATACAGGGAGTACACAGTCACCTCTCAGAGTGGTGACATCCAGAGATTCTCCTACCGGTTAAAGCAGAACATTACTTACCAGGAGTGTGGCCACGCACAGAAGTACCCGCCCACTGCGCAGAAGCTGTCTGTCGATCGGGTGTTTGCTATGTATAATAAAGATGAGAAAGTTCTTAGATTTGCCATTACCAGCCATATTGGATCTTTACATGGTAAGTGAGAATGATGCATTTATTTTGTTTAAAGTGAAAGTAACCCCCCCCCCCTATAGTTTTCAGCCAGGGAAGCTGCCATCTTGGCCTCTGTTTAATCTACAACTGCCATGATGCTGCACATGTGATCAGTTATGACACCAGTCATTTGTTGTTTGACAGTTTAGTTGAGAGCACAACCAATGGGAGTGTTACATTTACAGCACGTGCCAGAAAGGTAACTGTTTTATGTATGGGTTTAATTCCGCTTTAAGCTACCTGTGAAGGCCACTGGTCTCTAGTGAATGAATAGGTTGCATTGTCAGTGATGCCATCAGTCTCTAGTGAATGGATAGTCTTCATTGTCAGTGATGTCACCGGTCTTTAGTGAATTGATAGCCTGCATGCTCAGTGATGTCACCGGTCTTTAGTGAATTGATAGCCTGCATGCTCAGTGATGTCACCGGTCTTTAGTGAATTGATAGCCTGCATGCTCAGTGATGTCACCGGTCTTTAATGAATTGATAGGCTGCATGCTCAGTGATGTCACCGGTCTCCTGTGAATGGATAGGCTGCATTCTCAGTAATGTGTCACCGGTCTCTAGTGAATGGATAGGCTGCATTCTCAGTGATGTCACCGGTCTCTAGTGAATGGATAGGTTGCATTCTCAGTAATGTGTCGCTGGTCTCTAGTGAATGGATAGGCTGCATTCTCAGTAATGTCATCGGTCTCTAGTGATTGGATAGGCTGCATTCTCAGTAATGTGTCACCGGTCTCTAGTGAATGGATAGGCTGCATTCTCAGTGATGTCACCGGTCTCTAGTGAATGGATAGGCTGCATTCTCAGTAATGTGTCGCTGGTCTCTAGTGAATGGATAGGCTGCATTCTCAGTGATGTCACCGGTCTCTAGTGATTGGATAGGCTGCATTCTCAGTGATGTCACCGGTGTTTAGTAAATGGATAGCCTGCCCGCTCAGTGATGTTGGGGTGACCATGTACAGGGGATCATGTGAAGAGTTTTTTTTCTTTTTACCCATAGTGGAAAACCTCTTTAACACTCCGCAGGTTTTGTTTCAGTCCAGGGAATCGTCTTCACAGTAATCACTTTAAGCGGATGTTCGATGTCCTTTGCCTCGGTGCCATCATTCAGGGATTCTTTTCCTCTTTGGCTTCCTTGAGTCTCAGCAGGCCTTTCCCCGGCTTTATTAGTGTTCGTGTGCTGGCAGCGGGCGGAGGAGGTTCTCCTGTTCTGCCTCTTTTCATGTAACAAAGCCCCTTTTCTGCTCAGTAAGGGCATGAGTAATTTGGGTCAGGAAGTCAAGCAACCTAATCTTCTCCATAAAGTCTCTTGGAAGAGGGGTGCTTCCATTCATTAGGCCAACACAAAGAGGAGCTGATAGGCGCGCCTTTTACAATGTCAGAGGAACAAAGCGTGTAGGAAGTGTCGGGGCAAATTACATGCTTGTGAAAATCAAACAGAGCCTTTTGGTTAGGGGGCTGCAGGCAATGAAATGTCTTAAGTGACAAAGGCCGGAGTAAATGAAAGCCTTGCTTGGGAGGGTGGGGGGGGGGGGGGGGGTAGGCCATAAACTCTTCATTAAGATCAGGGCTGGAGAAGGCCAGGGGCAGCCAGGCCCCATGGAAAGATGCAATGAGGCTCTCCATGGGGTCTGGGCACTTTGTAAAGTTATAAAGCTGAACTCCCGGCTGATATAAAACACAAATTATTGCAGCTCTGTGATCATTAATCTATCATTAAATGTATTTGTTACTGCAAACAGTGTAAAGCTGGTTATACACATATGGATTTGGATTTTCCGTTCAGCTCGCAAGCTGTGAGCCATCAGAATACCCGAACAGTGCTTGAATCTGATTGGAAGCAGGGGCGATCAAATTTTCACCCATCCTTCAACAAAAATCTTGGAAAATCAAGTCTTTTCGATATTGGTGTTGCCAACAATGTCACTTATGGAGCCAAAAATATAGAATCTTCAACAATTTTATGCATACCAGCTTAAAGTGATACTAAAGTCTCCTTTTTGTTTCTTCTTTAAAAATAACATACATGTTATACTTACCTGCTTTGTGTAGTGGTTTTGCACAAAGCAGTTCAGATCCTCATCTTCTCGGGTCCCTCACCGGCGTTTCTGGCCCCTGCCGAGTGCCCCCACAACAAGCAGTCGCTGCTCTGTGTGTTCATTTAGACACAAAGCTGCGGTTTGGCGCCGCCCCTCTCTCTCCTCATTGGCTCACTGAGGTTGACAGCAGCGGGAGCCATTGGCACTGGCTGCCATCTCAGCCAATGAGGAGGGAGAGTGATCACATTTCCTCAGTTCTCAGCTACAAAAGAACTGGGGAAGGAGAAGTAGCAGCACACTGAGCTTCCCAGTGAAAGGCTGTGCAGCTGGGGTATTTCAGGACAAGTCTGATCATTGGAGGAGAGCAGGCTGAGTTCCCAGCATAGCTAGGGAACTGACCGTGGAATGTTCTCCTGATTAGTGTGGTCAGTTTTTAATAGGAAAGCAGAGGGACTGGCAGAAACACCAGGGATTTCACACAAAGGAATCAGTACAAAGAGAACAGGAGACTTTCTCATACAAGTACATGGTACAGCAGCCACATATCGAGAATATGAAGTTTTGGGGTAACAAACACTTTAAAGTATGAATAAGCAGCATACAAATAGTCTGAACTAATCGGTGTAGTAGAACTATAGGCAAAACTTTTTTTTCATTTTGGATAGATTAAGGGAGGGTTATAACCCCTGTCAGTTTTTTCGACACCTGTGTCCCATTGGAGAGATTTACCTTCACTTCCTGTCCCATAGCCAAAACAGGAAGTGAGGGAATCCCGGGTTGTCGCCAGAACTAGTGTCCCCATTGGGAAATTTCCCCTCTATTCCTGCTCTGTGGACAAGCCCAAATTTTGGATTTTTTTTCCTTTTCACTTTCAATGATAACGGTAAACAGGACTAATAGAGAGGGTGAATCTCCCTAACGGGGACAGAGACAGCAATAACATCTGACAGGGGTTCTAATATTATCGTACTCTATCCAAAACTAAAAAAAAGAAATAAAAAGGTTTTGCCTTTATTTGTACTGAAAGGGCTGGTTCACTCCACAAAAACACACTCCAGATCCATTCCAGGTCTGTTTCTGCATGCGTGTTTTTAATTCAAATCTTTTATTTTATTTCAGTGAACATTCCATTAATATCACATTCAATTCAACAAAATAATCGCAAACCAACAACCCTGTCCTGATCAGGGGGACTATTATTAGACTTTCCCCTTAGTTGTTTTGACTCTTCCCCCTAAACATGTTATTCATCAATCCCCCCCCCCCAAAAAAAAAAGGCAGTATCTCTCCTACTGATAATATTACCAATATCTCTCCCACCCCCTCCATTCCCTGGAATTCCCCCCCAGTTACATGCATCCCGTCACGAGATCTGGACGGTTACTTGGTGCTTTTTCCTCACCCCTCCTGGGTCCTCAACAATGAGAGTCTCTCCCTCTTCTGAGTTGATAAAGCGATTCCAGGAGACCAGATCTCCCAATATTTCTCTGGTTTCTGCCTCCCTGTCCACACCAGGTTCTCTAATCTATTCAGCTCTTCCACCTTCCTGGGCCACCTACCTACCGAGGGTCGTTGTGTCTTTTTCCATCTAAGCGGAATACATGCTCTTGCTGCATTCAGAAGATGACACAAGATAGAATTTTTATATTTATATTTTATTTTTTTTATTTATATTTAATATGTCTTGACTGGTATATTAGGGCCGTGTAACCGAAAAAAGATTGGGTCCTCCGGGACCTCAAAATCGCAACATTTTTGAGTGATCCGTCGGATCTCTCTCCAGTAGCTCCTAATTTTGTCACCGGACCAAAAAATGTATAGTAATGTCCCGCTTTCCTTTTGACAACACCAGCATCTATCAGAAGTGTATTTTTTTTAACACATTCTGGTGTGTTTTTGATACTTTTTTTTTATGCATTTCCAGATGCAATTAAGATGATTTTTTTCTTCTTTTTTTCACTGTACTTGAGTCCGGTGCATTTTTGATGCGTTCCAGTGCATCCCATTGCGTTTTTGATGTGTTTTACTGCGGTCCAGTGCAGGAAAAATGCAGCATGTTCTACTTTTTTTTTTTTTTCTGGAACTGACCACACTAGTGTTAACTATGCCATTGGAAACAATATAACCTACCATCCATGCGTTTTTGATGCAGAAAACATCGCCCTGGACTGCATGTGGTGTGAACTGGTCTTAGACCCCTTTCACACTGAGGCGCTTTACAGGCGCTACAGTGCTAAAAATAGCGCCTGTAAAAGAGCCTCTTCTGTCTATCCAGTGTGAAAGCCCGAGGTGCGCTGGCAGGACCCTAAAAAAAGTCCTGCTAGCAGCATCTTTGGAGCAGTCCTAAACTGCTCCTGCCCATTGAACTGAATGGGCACCGCTGCCGAACCGCCGGCAAAGCGCCGCTTTGCAGGTTGTTTTGACCCTTTTTCGTCTGCTAGCGGGGGTTAAAACTGCCCACCTTGCGGCCGAAAACCCCCACTAAAAATGGCGGCGCTTTACCGCCGACGCCCCTGTGTGAAAGGGGCCTAAAGGCCTCTTTCACGTGGGTGCTGGGGCCCATAGTCTGTGAATGAGGCTTGAGTCCCCAGGTGCTGTGTGCAGGCAGCCAATCCATGTCTATGGGGATGCAGCGGCTGCACAGACACAGCCGCTAGTCCCAGTTTGACAGCTGTGTGGGTGAGCGGCCCCAAATGCAGACATTGTCCGCTCACCTGCACCCTCAAGGACATAACATTTCCAAAGGCTGCCTGCATTCAGTTGGGGGAGGATGCAGATGTGAAAACTAACGCCTTATGCATGCAGTACGGGTGTCACCCCATCAAAGCATTTTAATATTTGTTTAACTCCTCCCAAGAGCCAGCCCACTGCTTGTATAAGGATTGAGGGCTCTTGAGAGAAGTACTGAGGGAGGGTGCTAAGGATGTCATCCTGCTGGCCCCTCCCGCCAGCCATCATTTTCCTGTGTAGAGAAGCGCAGAGACCCAGTTATTATATACATCACTGGGCCTAAAATAAGGCATGTAATGAAAACGGAAAGGTTTTCTTTAACCACTTGCAGACCAGCCGTCGTAATTATACTGCGGCAGGTTGGCTCTATTGCGCGAAAGCCGTAGTTGTGCAATAGATACAGCAGGAGCACGCACGGCGCCGGAGCTGGTGCGCGTTACCGGCGGCCGCGATGTCTGCCAGCCACCCGTGATCGCTCCACAGAAAGAATGGGGATCTATCAATGTAAACAAACAGATCCCCGTTCTGACAGGGGAGTAGAGAGATTGTCTGTTCCTAGTGACTAGGAACAGTGATCTCTCTCTCCTCCTCCAGGCAGTCCCCTCCCCCCCACAGTTAGAAACGCCTCCCAGGGAACACATTCAACCCCTTGATCGCCCCCTAGTGTTAACACCTTCTCTGCCAGTGTCATTTATACAGTAATCAGTGCAATTTTATAGCACCGATCGCTGTAGAAATATCACTGGTCCCAAAAAAAGTGTCCGATCTGTCCGCCGCAATGTTGCAGTCCTGCTAAAAATCGCTGATCACCGCCATTACTAGTAAAAAGAAAAAAAAATGCCATAAATCTATCCCCTATTTTGTAGACGCTATAACTTTTGCGCAAACCAATCAATATATGCTTATTGCGATTTTTTTTTTTTTTTTTTTTTTTTTATACCAAAAATATGTAGAAGAATATATATTGGAATAAACTGATGAAGAAATGCGTTTTTTTAAAATATTTTTTGGGGGGATATTTATTCTAGCACAAAGTAAAACCTATTGCTTTTTTCTTCAAAATTATCAAATATTTGTCAAAATAATTGTCAAATTGCTCAAAAACCACCAAAAGAAAGCTCTATTTGTGGGGGGAAAAAGGACATCAATTTTGTTTGGGTACAGCCCTGCACGACCGCACAATTGTCAGCGACGCAGTGCCGTATCGCAAAAAAATGGCCTGGTCATTAAGGGGTAAATCTTTCCGGTCCTTAAGTGGTTAACAATGTCATTAGTATGCTGATGAAGGGAAAGGCAAAGTATAAGCAGATTAAACTCCAGCTTTAATTACAGTAAATGAATAACAAAGAACATCCATTTTCTTAGTGCCGCCACCACCACCTCCCCCACTTCACACTCCAAAACTTCCCTTAAATAAATAAGGTATAGGCAAAACCAGCAAGACATTGAGCACCGCCCCGTAACCATAAAACATTCTTATTTTGTAACGTCGCTCTCACATAAATTATCCACTTACAAGTTTCCACTCAGCTGGATCCCGACCACAGCTGTATATAAGTAGGAACAGAACTGAGCGTCTCCTGCTCCTTTTAAAGTTACACAAAACACTATCTTTATTCTTCAAAATGACTCCAACATTCGCTGATCAAAATGCTTTTAAAGTGAAGGCAGAAGATTTTTTTTTATCTTAATGCATATTATGCATTAAGATAAAAAGCCTTCTGTGTGCAGCAACCCCCCCCCCCCCATACTTACCTGAGCGATGCCCACAGATGCCTTGGTCGTCCGGGACTCTTCCTCCTGATTGGCTGAGACACAGCAAGAGTGCCATTGGCTCCTGCTGCTGTCAATCAAAGTCAGTGAGCCAATGAGGAGAGAGAGAGGGCGGGGCTCCGTGTCTGAATGGATACACGGCGTTGCAGCTCGGCTCGGGTGCCCCCATATCAAGCTGCTTGCTGTGGGGGCACTCAACAGGAGGGAGGGGCCAGGAGCACCAAAGCGGGACCGAAGAAGAGAAAGCTCTAGGGTGCTTTGTGCAAAACCAACTGCACAGAGCAGGTAAGTAACATTTTTGTTATTTTTAACAAAAAAAAAAGACTTTAGTATCCATTTAATGTTTTTACCTTAATGCATTCTCTGCATTAAAGCGGGGGTCCACCTATCTATCTTTTTTTTTTTTTTTTTTTGGAGTTCATTCACAAACTTTTCTTCTCATGATTATCTACTCACATGTTCTGTGTAATAAGTCCGCCTGTGTACGATTTCGTTGTAAAGAATAACTTATAAAATTCACTGAAGGCGGTTTCCATCTTCATTGTGGGCATTTGAAGCCCACAAGCATGTATTTCCTGGATGCGGTGAATGCTGTGCTCCCAGCATTCACCGAGATGTTGTGATGACGCTGTTGCACAATGCATGCTGGGAAGCCTGAGACTAGCTCCCAGGGGACTGTGGGAGGTCTGGGAGAGGCTAGAAACACGGCTACTCCCATGGGAGGAAAACCAGGAAGTGCTAAGAAGATTAGAAAAAAAAAGGTAATTACGGCGATTTCAATTTTTTTACACAGCATGTCAGCATCTAGGCAAGGAAGAGAATGCATAGAGATAATGTTCAAAATTTGGGTGGAACCCCGCTTTAAGGTAAAGAACTTTCTGTGCTGCAGTATTACCCTCGCCTAGGGCTGGGGAAAAATCGATTTAAATCTTGAATCGAGTTGAGAGGTCAAATCGATTCAAAATTTAAGCAAATCTTTTTTTTATTTTTTTATTTTTTTAGATTTTTTTTTTTTCACTGCGCCGGTCCTGAGGAGCTGCGGGCAGGAGTTTTTAGGTTAGGCCGCGGCTTCGGCCTAGTCCGCGAGGCCGGACTCGCCTAAAAACTCCTGCCCGCAGCTCCTCAGGACCGGCGCAGTGTCCAAAAAAAAAAACTAGATTCGAATCGTGAATCGAGTTTTTTATTTTTTTTTTTATTTTTTTTTAAATCAGATTTTTTTTTTTTTTGAGAAAATCGCCCAGCCCTACCCCCACCCCACTTTTATACTTCCCTAATCCCGATCTTCATCCAGCGACTCTCTCCTCACTGGGATGTAGTCATTGGCTCCTGCTGCCGTCAATTAAATTCTGCGACGAGGGAGCAGGGCCAAGCTGCACTGTCTATAGACACAGGCAGGGTGTCTCAGGAGGGAGCCCACACGAGTGCCCCCCATAGTAAGCAGATGGCTATAGGAGACACTTGGCAGGGAGGGGAGGAGGGGCCCTGCTCTGTGCAAAGCTATTAACACAGAGCATGTAAGCATGCCATGTTTATTATTTTAATAAAAAAGAACTGAAGCTTTAAAGAGGGAGTCCCACAAATTTTTTTTTTTTTTAAAGTCAGCAGCTACAAATACTGCAGCTGTTGACTTTTAAAATAAGGACACTCACCTGTCCCAGGGTCCAGCGATGTCGGGACCCGAGACCAAAACGTCCCTCGGTCCTCGGGTACTGCCGCTGCCATTCTCTGTAAGGGAATCAGGAAGTGAAGCGCTGCGGCTTCACTTCCCGGTTCCCTACTGCACATGCGCAAGTCGCGCTGCGCTTCCTAACTGGTCCCCGCTGTCTCTGGGACCCGTGTGTGTGGGGACGGGAAGAGGCATAGACTCCCATGGTTAGACAGGTATCTGCACCCCCCTCCCCCCTGAAAGGTGCCAAATGTGACACCGGAGAGGGGGAGGGTTCCGAAAAGCAGAGGTTCATTTTTTGTGTGAACCTCTGCTTTAATATCAATTTACTAGCCCTGTAGTCAGTTTTTTATTAAATAATTTCTTACTGTGTTTTTCTACCTCCTTGTAAGTCTTCAATGAGCTCCCGATCCTCTCCTTTTTCTTACTCGCGTCCCATTGTTAGGAACAAGCAGTGCATGTTGGAAACGGCCATGTAAGCTCTAAGGATCAGGGCACTCTGAGTCTTCCTGTTTTGAATTGTATTGTAATTGTACTGTCTGCCCTCATGTTGTAAAGCGCTGCGGGTGCTATATAAATTCTGTAGAATAATAATCTACACTGCTCTATGCACACTACACATCCTATAGTCCATCTCAGGAGCGAACAAGAGAGGGTGGCTACATTCATACATACAGTGGGACCATGGGGGGTGAACAGACCCACCCTCTAACAGAAAATCAGATCATAGCAGCAAAAAAAAAAAAATGAATTTGGGGATTTTAAGGAGGCTGAGAGCAATAGAAGAGACTTTTTGAATTAAGCCCCTTCCACATGGGGAGGGCTCTATTGGAGTCCTCCTGCTCAAAAGGGAATATGCAGTGGCGGCCCGTCCATTAGGGGCACCTGGGTGCTGCCCCCTCTCTCCAGGCCACCCCCTATATGCTTAATGGATAGATTCATGCATAGCCTGAAGCTTGACCAGCCATAATCTGCTTTCATTAGAGACACATGCAGAGACCCAGTAATGACATTGCTGGTTATAAAATAAGGTATGTAATGAAAACAGAGGTTTCATTAAAAAATTGAATTAGCGTCATTCATTGGCGGAGGAGGGAAGTAAGAACCAGAACCAAGCAAATTATACAGTTAGGTCCATATATAGTTGGACACAGGCACACATTTAATTCTTTTGGCTCTGTATGCCACCAGAATAAAATTAAAACAAAACATTCCAAATGAATTTGAAGTGCAGACTTTCAGCTTTAATTCAAGGGGTTGAACATAAATATCATGTACAAATTTTAGGAAATGCAACCATTTTTATACACATTTCTCCAATTTTCAGGGGCTCAAATGTAATTGGACAAATGAATATAATCAGAAATAAAATGTTCATTTTTAATATTTTGTTGAGAATCCTTTACTGGCAATAACTGTCTGAAGTCTGGAACCCATGGACATTACCAAAGACTGGGTTTCCTCCTTTCTGATGCTTTGCCAGGCTCTAACTGCAGCTGTCCTCAGTTGTTCTTTGTTTGTGGGTCTTTCTGCCTTTAGTTTTGCCTTTAGCAAGTGAAAATGCCCAATTGGGTTGAGATCAGGTGATTGACTCGGCAATTGCAGAATATTCCACTTCTTTTCCTTCAAAAGCTCCTGGGTTGCTTTTGCATTGTGTTTTGGATCATTGTCCATCTGTACTGTGAAGCACCGTCCAATCAACTTTGCTGCATTTGGCTGAACCCGGGCTGACAGTATATCTCTAAACACTGCAGAATTCATCCGGCTGCTTCTGTCCCATCATCAATAAACACCAATGACCCAGTGCCAATGGAAGCCATGCATGCCCATGCCATCACACTGCAAGCTCCACCATGTTTTACAGATGACGTTGTGTGCTTTGGATCATGAGCTGTTCCAAGCCTTCTCCACACTTTTTTTCCTCCCTTCATTCTGGTACAGATTAATCTTTTTTTTAATCCATCCAATGAATGCTTTTCCAGAACTGGTCTGGCTTTTTTAGATGTTTTTTTGGCAAAGTCTAATCTGGCTTTTCTATTCTTCAGACTTATGAATGGTTTGCACCTTGTGGTAAACCCTCTGTATTTGCTCTCGTGAAGTCTTCTCTTCATTGTAGACTTTGATAATCATATGTGAACCTCCTGGAGAGTGTCCTTCACTTGTCTGCATGTTGTGAAATTAGCAGAAGGGGCCCAAAGGGTGGCGCTCAAGAGCTGAAATTCCGTGAAATTTCATGTTTGTGGCACGACAATTGTGTACCGTTAGTATGCAACACAAGATCCTGGCACACGCCCTTTGGACAAAAATCAGACGCTCGGTTGGCCAACAATCGTACCCTGTGTACGAGGCTTTAGAATCAACTCCAGTCTTTTTACCTGCTTAATTGCTGAAGAAATAACGAAGGAGTAGCTCACACCTCGCCATGAAACAGCTTTTGATTCAATTGTTCAATTACTTTCGGCCCCTTGAAAAAAGGGTGGTGGCTATTCTTAAGAGCTGTAGTTCCTAAACCCTTCCTCCGATTTGAATGTACATACCCTCAAATTAAACCTGAGTGTGCACTTTCAGTCCATATCCATTATATAACTATAGCTTGAATATGTTTTGGTAAATACCTGAATAAAACTGTGCCTGTGTCCGAATAAATAAATATATAAATATATATATATATATATACATACATACATGCACCTAACTGTACTTCAGCCTCAACCCTTTTGCAAATGCCCAACACATATGTGCTGTGTCAAAAGGGTTAGCTTTAATGCCCACACTCCACACATTTGCGCTGCTGGGCAGCAGATGTTTGTGGTGAGAGCAAGCTTATTCCGTGCTCCCAGCACAAAGACCAAGCGGTCTTTACGATCAGTAGTTGGCAGGACCAGCTCCTGATCCTGTGACCAATGTGACTGCCCATCAGTGGTCACATGATTGCTGTTCCTTTCTATTGAGGGTCCGGACTAAAGATCAGTAGCTGGTGGGTCCAGCTTCCAATTATGTGACAGTGGTCACATGACCGCCGATCCTTTCTGCCCCCTGGGTTTTCAGAATTATTTAAAGGAACTACTGTGTGGGCAGGAAAGGGTTCATAAAATGAAAAGAATTTTGGTACAAGTTGATCAATCTTTTGGTTGGTTTTGTGGTCCCTTTACCAGTAAAACACAAACAAAGGTTATAACCCCTCCCCACTCTGAAAAAGAACAAAATTGGTTGTGGCTGGGGTTCCACTTCAATTATTTTGAAATTTGGTGAACTGCTTACTGAATATATAAAGTTGGTGCTGATTAAAATGTTTTTTTTTTTTTTTACCCACCAGATTCTTCCCAGGAACCGGTACCAGTTAACCCCTGCTTTGACGGCACCCATCAGTGTGACACCAGAGCTCAGTGCCAGCCAGCGAACGGATTGAATTATAGTTGTGTCTGCGCATCCGGGTACCGGGGAGATGGCCGAGACTGCAATGGTAGGTTCAATAAGTGGAGTAATTTCCCCTGTTCATAAACTTTAGCTGGTTCTCATTGATATGGTCGGCTTTATGCCTTTTATTTTTTTTCTAAAGTCCAACTCCAGTCAAAGTTCAGTTGACTTAAAGGGCTTTTTAAAAGATTTAATGGTTAAGAACTTAAGAGCATTAACTACAGTTCGATCCCTTTGTGATTCTATTAACATTGACTGCTCAAGCCCTGAAGAGGGAGGAGGCTCCCCCCTGAAGCGTGTTGGCAGCATCTGATGCTCTTAACCATTACATTTTTCAAAAAGTCCTTCAAGTAAGATGAACTATTGTACCAGGCACTCCTCAGTACACATCCCAGAATTTACAGTTTAATGATCCCTATCAGAGAGGCAGCATAGGACTAGAACAGGGTCCACTTACACTATAGTTTTCTTTTTTTTTTTATCAAGGATCTGTTTCTTTGAAGAAAAACACCCCTTACAATATATCCATCAGAACCAATTTTCACTTCTCTGGGTCCAGCGCTATCATACACACATCAGGCAGTTCCAAAGTCAAGGTTTTATTGTTGTCTGTGGCCCTGTTTAGGACGTTGTCTCCTCGCTTCCTGATCCAGTGACACCCTGTGTGTCTGGGTCAGACAAGGTGACACAGACAGGAATGATAAACTTGACTTGTTATGTCTTTTCCTTTCTATTCAAAAATGAAGGCAACTCTGTAAGGGATAAAAAAAATAGATGGCAATCCCCTACAAAGGAAGAGCTTTTATCTGCACCTCCCCACCGGGCCTGTGTCTCCTTCCTCCCTTCTATTCCAGCTCTGCAGCCACCATGAGTTTCTACCACATTTAACACTTCTGTAAATATTGGATGCCCATGTCTCCAGCAGCATGCTATGGTTCTGTCCTCCATTCCCGGCTCTGATGTGTACAATGCTTGTATTTCTCTCCAGACATCGACGAATGTGAGGAACGGCTTGAAAACTGTGGGCAGAACACCCGCTGTGTGAACTTGCCTGGAAGCTTCAGGTGTGAGTGCGTGCCTGGCTACGTGTTCTCGGCAGATGGCCAAAACTGTATATGTAAGTAGCATTTTCCTGTTACATTGCAATGTAACACTTGTAATGCATTGTGTGTAATTGCTTGTTGGATACTCTGGTTAAAGTAGACCCTAAAAGTTTCAACATCTGCTGATACCAGTATCGGAGGTCCGACTGGTGGCCGTGTGGTTGGACACCTGTACTCAGAGGGTTGGCTTATACTTTCCACTCCTCTTTTTAGGAATGTTTTTGGATGTCCCAGGTATAAAGGACTGTGTCCCCCAATGAACACAGGGAAAACACAATTTTTGTACTCCATGTAAAATCCTGTTCTCCAGGGGTTCATTGGAGGATACAGATCCCTCCCTTTTGTGTTGGGTCCAGTTGTCCGTGAAGTTGATTTCCTAGATGATGTTTCCATCCGGTCACTGTCGCAGGTTTTAATGCTTGCTACTCCTGACCATGTTCCGCACATATGCAGGGGAAAAGCTACTAGATGAGGCTGTGCCTTTAGTTTTGTCTAGTGTCTAACCTCCAGCAGTGGTCTTCAAACTGGGGCCCGCGGGCCAAATGTGGCCCTTTTCTTGAATTTATTTGGCCCTTGGGGCACTGTTCTTCCCACTGATACGAGTCATTATTCTTCCCACTGACACCATTATTAATGCACAGTTGCTGCCACTGACACCATTGATGAGGCACCAATCCTTTCACTGACTCCAGCAGTGGGGCACCATTCCTCCCACTAACACCAATGATAGGGCACTATTTTTTACACTGATATAAATGACTGGGTACTATTCTTCCCACTGATACCAATGATGAGGCACTATTCCTCCCACTGACTCCAATGATGAGGCACTATTCCTCCCACTGACTCCAATGATGGGGCACTATTCCTCCCACTAATACCATTGATGGGGCACTATTCCTCCCACTAATACCATTAATGGGGAACTATTCCTCTGCCTAATGGCACAGGGGTTATGTCATTTTTTAATCCCCATGACCACCAAGCTTGAGACATAGTCTATTCCCACTAAAGCTGGGGCATTTTTTTACTCCCACTGGCCACAGCACGGCCCCCATGAATTCTGAAGGACAGTAAACTGGCCCTTTGTTTTAATAAGTTTGGCGACCCTGTTCTGGAGGCAACAGCTCTACCTAGATCTTGAAAAATGCATTCTCCAATGAACAACTGGAGAAAAGGACTTTTCCGTTGACTACAAAAATCTTTTTTTTTGTACTCGCCATAAAACCCTTTTTTTCACGTCCACTGTGAGGCTCAGAAAGTCAAATACTGTTGGGTTATACTGCTGCCTACAGAAGGGTTGGACAAAGAAAATGATAGTATCTGACTTCCTTTGTCCTTTAAAAGATGAGAAATATGAAAGGATTTTTGTATTCACCGTAAAATCCTTTTCTTGGAATCCACTAAGGGACAAATGAAGTCATATACTGTTGGGTTATACTGATGCCTAAAGGACTGGACACTAGCAGAAAAATGACAGTATCTGACTTCCTGTGTCCCTCAATATCCTAAGGAAAAAAGGATATTTTGTACTCATTGTAAAATCCATTTCTTGGAGTCCACTGAGGGACACAGGAAGTCAAATGTGGTCTTTTTTTTGTGCTAGTGCCTAATCCTCCTGTAGCAGGCAGTATAACCATACAGTATATGACTTTTTGTGTCCCTCAATGTACAAGAAGAAAATCCTTATGAATAGGGTATAAAGAAGGCTCCATATTAATTGAACTCTCTGTATTGGCCTTGGTGACCTGTTAGATTCCAGGAAACATTTTTGTAGAGCAGGGTGAGCAGAGAAGGGCAGTATTTGGCTATGTTGCTGTCTTTCGCAGTTACACAAGTTATTCATGTGCGGTATATTGTACACACCGGCTGCTTTTCCTCCTCTTACATGCTGTTTTGCAACCTTACATATTCTTTCTCACTGTTCCATTCTCCGCTTTCTGCGTGGACAGTTTAATCCCGTCTTGTATCGCTGTGTAAACCGTCATTGTCCGCGTGTCTGGTGCTGTATAAATACTGCAGTGTGTCCAAAGCCACTTTATAAAGACGGTGCTGTGTTCATGTATTCATAATCACTCCTCTCCTCATTTCATCTCAGCTCAGGACAGGGACCGTTCTAAAAAAACAACACTGTTTGGATGGAAGTAGATACAGAACTGATTTACAGTGGGGAAAATAATTATTTGATCCCCTGCAGATTTTGTAAGTTTGCCCACTTACAAAGAAATGAAGGGTCTATCATTTTTTATCATGGGTGTATTTTAAATGATAGAATATCAACCAAAAAACTAGAATAAACACATGGTACAAATGTTATAAATTGTTGCAATTCAGTGAGTAAAATTTGATCCCCAAGGAAAACATGACTTAGTACTTGGTGGAGAAACCCTTGTTGGCAAGCACAGAGGTAAGACGTTTCTTGTAGTTGGTGACCAGGTGTGCACACATCTCAGGAGGGATTTTGGTCCACTCTTCTTTACAGATCTTCTCTAAATCTTTAAGGTTTCTTGGCTGTCGCTTGGAAACTCTAAGTTTTAGCTCTCTCCATGAATTTTCTGTAGGATTAAGGTGACTGTCTAGGCCACTCCATGACCTTAATGTACTTCTTCTTAAGTCACTCCTTTATTGCCTTGGCGGTATGTTTTCGGTCATTGTCATGCTGGAAGACCCATCCACGACCCATCTTCAGTGTTCTGGCTGAGGGAAGAAGGTTCTCATCCAAGATTTTACAATACATGGCCCCGTCTATTGGCTCCTCAATGCGACAAAGTCGACCTGTACCTTTAGGAGCGAAACCGCTCCAAAGCATAGTGCTTCCACCTCTGTGCTTGACTGTAGGGATGGTGTTTTTGGGGTCACAGTCAGCATTTTTCTTCCTCCAAACACGGCGAGTCGAGTTAATGCCAAAGAGCTAAATTTTTGTCTGATTCGACCATAGCAATTTCTCGCAATTCTTCTCTGAATCATTTAGATGTTCATTGGCAAACTTCAGTTGGGCCTGGTACATGTGCCTTCTTGAGGAGCGGGATCCTGCGGGCGCTTCAGAATTTCAATCCCTGGCGGCGTATTGTGTTACCAATAATTTGTTTGGTGACTGTGGTCCCAATTGCCTTGAGATCATTCACAAGCTCCTCCCATGTAGTTCTGGGCTGATCCCTCACTTTTCTCATGATCATTCTTACCCCATGAGGTGAAATCACGCATGGAGCTCCAGACCGAGGGTGATTGATGGTTATTTTGTATTTCTTCCATTTGCGAATAATCACTCCAAGAGCTGTCTCCTTTTCACCAAGCTTCTTACTGATGGTCGTGTAGCCCAATCCAGCCTTATGTAGGTCTAAAAATGTTGTCCCTGCCAGCTCTGTGGTCTTGCCCATAATGGTGAGGTTTGAATGGAAGAAAGCGATTCTGTGGACCGGTGTCTTTTATACACATAGCCAGTTGTCTTAGGAGCACCTTCTTAAATTGACAGGACTAATCTGTGTACCACATGACCACACACTGTAGCCAGTCTGTTGGAGCCAGAATTATTGTTGGTTGGTCAGGGATCAAATACTTATTGTACTCACTGAACTGCAACTCAATTTATAACATTTGTGTTGTTTTTGGTTGATATTCTGTCTCTATCATTTAAAATACACCTATGATAACAATTCTAGAAACTTCATTTCTTTGTAAGTGGGCAAACCTACAAAATCAGCAGGGGATCAAATATTTTTTTTCCCTACTGTATATTATAAACTCAATTAAAGCAAAACTAAACTGTATCTGAGCGCCACAACCTGAACACGATATTTATTTTATTTTTTTAAACGTTAAAGCAAACTTCCCATCCCCCCCCCCCCCCCATCCATCCATGTTTCCATGCTTTGTTTTTGTAGAGAAATTGCTTTGAAAACACAGCCCCTAGCATTTCTAGCTGTGGCCATCTTGAGTAAGGGCAGATGAGTCATGTTACATTTACTTCCTGAAGTCCACCTGCCCTTAGCTCAAGCATGCAGGCAGGAGAGTGTGTTTAGCTGAGAAAGCCCCTCTTCCCGTCCTCCCAGATGAAAGAAAAAAGAAACACCCATGAAGACTCCTAGGATTTTTGACATTTTTTTTTTTTAATGCTAGCTCTAGTATTCGTTTCCACTTAGTAGATGACAAATACACAGTTTGGGGCAGTGCTAGTCTGGTTGAACAGGCAAGTTGGAGTACAAAGATGTGATCGGTTTTGTGTACTAACATAATTTTCATTCCATTCTATTGCATTTGTGATGTATAATCCCCTGTTCTACCACATAGCCCAGAGGCTTAATTTCCACCAATGGGAACATAGACCAAAATAAAAACCTGGCAGAGATTCTAATCCTCCACCATAAAAAAAAAAAAAGCTTTGGTTTTTACCATTTTAGGTGTAACACTGCTGATGTTTCATGTCCTCACTTGTTTTTGTCTTTCCTCCAGTGGGCAGCTCATTTGGGAACCCTTGTGAGGACGGCACCCACAGCTGTGATCTGACAACATCTCAATGTGTCCCACGTGGAGATGGAGTCTTTACATGTGAATGTTTCCCCGGATACACCAGAAGTGGACAGAGCTGTATTGGTAAGAGCTCATTACTTTATAGCTTTCTTGCTGAAATTTGTCTTCTGTTTAGGAAATCGTCCTACAATTAATGTTGTTATGATACAGCTGCAAATACTTTAGAGCTTGTCTCCTCTATTAAAACGAGGGCAGACTACAGTAAAAATCTCCATGCTGATGAAATAAGCCTGCTAACCTTGACTTAAAGTGCTTATAAACCCTTACAAATACCCAGCGAAGTGACTGGCCTCTGGTGATGCGCAGAAATAAAACAAATTCTCCTACATAAGTTGTACCTGGTTATCGTCAGTCTTCTCTTCATCCGTGCAGAGTGCAGAATTTACACAGGATCTCTCAGCTCTGAAAAGCAGGGGGTGGAGAGCTGAAGTTACATCAGTGAGGAGAACGCTGAGAGCTGATTGGAGGAAGGGGCACACCCCCCCTTCACACAGCACCAATGTACTGAGCTGAGGCTGTCAATCACAAACCGTGCCCTCCTCTTGTCACCTTTTTTCTCTTGGTGTCAGGAAAACTTGTCAGAAGTGATTCATGCTTTTGGGAACTAAGCAGCAGAGAGAAATTACACTTGCTGCTCTGGACTGAGACAAGTACATGCTATAGAGGAATATGCTTTGTTCATATTTCATGTATGAGCTTTACAACCACTTTTAAAGTGAATCCTTGGCCAGATTATGGACTTTCAAGTATACCCATATTCATAATAAACAGTAAATGAGATTTAAAACAAGCCCTCACTGACCTCTGTAGCCGCATGCACTGTGGAGCAATTTGTTCTTTATTCATAGCAATTCATTCACAACAGAAGCACACATATCATTCTTAGCAGCTCAGCTGACCTTGCCCCCCCCCCAGCATCGACCAAGCAAGTTTGTTCACCACCCTCCCTTCCCAACTCTAATTTAACAGATCAGCTCACTCTGCTTCCCCTCCCAGCATTGACTCTGCAACCTTGCATACCCTACTGTCCTTTCCCAGCATCGACCAGTCATCTTAGATGACTCTGATCCCCCTTCTAGCTTTCCAGCTTTAAAATCTATAATGGAGACAAATAACAGAATCTCTGGTAGGGGTGAGCATGGTGCACTTAGCTGCTAAAATAATGACTTTAGTTCTTCTGCTCTGAACTTTGAGGATAAATTGCACCACAGTACCTACAACTACATAGGTCAGTAAGGGCTTGTTTTAAAGCTCAATTTCTCTGCAGTAAGTACTTGAATATTCATAGCTTGGCCACTTGTTAATTTTAAGTTTGAAACTTTATGATATAATTCTCATACCGGGCAAAACTTTCCCACTCCCAAGAAAGCACATCAGATGCAGCACTTTGCGTGTCTGTATCCGGCCTTTGAGGCACTTTCTCTCCTGCCGATATAAGACATTATTTCTTCCACTGACACCAATGAGGGGGCATTATTCCTTCCACTGACACCAACAATGAGACCTCATTGCTCCCACTGACAGCAATGATGGGGTATTATTCCTCCCACCGACCCCAATGACGAGCACTATTCCTTCCACCATTGTTAATGATGGGGCACTATTCCTCCTACTGACACCAATGATGGGGTGTTATTCCTCCCACCGACCCCAATGACGAGCACTATTCCTTCCACCATTATCAATGATGGGGCACTATTCCTCCCACTGACACCAATATTCCTCCTCCTCCTGACCCACAGGCATTATGTCATTTTTCTACCCCCAATGGCCACCAAGCTTGGGACATTCTTTACTCCCACCAATGCCAGGGCATTTTCTACTCCTACTGGCCACAGTCCTGCCCTCCTAAAGTCTGAAGGACAATAAACTGGCCCTTTGTTTAGAAAGTTTGGAGACCCCTGATCTAGACTGTTAAAATGCACACTTACTCGCTACATGTCAGGTTAGGCTCATACCTGGACTAATGAAACTATGTCAAAGTGCTTGTTAAAGCTTGTGGTCACTTGTTAGTCATTGGCCCATCACACATTTTACTGTGTTTGTTCTTCGGTGTTTCTTTTTATTACAGTTTGGGAATTTTGGTCTTTACTGCTAAAAGGAGTTAAAATACCTGAAGACTCCTACAAAGAAAGTTACTGATAACTGATTAAGTTATACGGGGTATCTAAACATTTCCTCTTCTATCTAAAATTTTGACTTTGAAAACAATATACACTATATTGCTGAAAGTATTGTGACGCCTGCCTTTACACACACATAAACTTTAATGGCATCCCTGTCTTAGTCCGTAGGGTTCAATATTGAGTTGGCCCACCCTTTGCATCTATAACAGCTTCAACTCTTCTGGGAAGGCTGTCCACAAGGTTTAGGAGTGTGTCTATGGGAATGTTTGACCATTCTTCCAGAAGCGCATTTGTGAGGTCAGGCACTGATGAGGATGAGAAGGCCTGGCTTGCAGTCTCTGCTCTATTTCATCCCAAAGGTGTTCTATCACGTTGAGGTCTTGACTCTGTGCAGGCCGGTCAAGTTCCTCCACCTCAAACTCGCTCATCCATGTTATTATGGATCTTTCTTTGTGCACTGGTCCAAATCATTTGATGGAGGGGGATTATGGTGTGGGGTTGGTTTTTCATGGGCTGGGCTTGGCCCCTTAGTTGCAGTGAAGGGAACTCTTAAGGCGTCAGCATACCAAGACATTTTGGACAATTTCATGCTCCCAACTTTGACTGCGCACCAGTGCACAAAGCAAGGTCCATAAAGACATGGATGAGCGAGTTTGGGGTGGAGGAACTTGACTGTCCTGACCTCAACCCGATAGAACTTTGGGATGAATTAGAGCAGAAACTGCGAGCCAGACCTTCTCGTCCACATCAATGCCTGACCTCACAAATGCATTTCTCGAAGAATGGTCAAACATTCCCATAGACACACTCCTAAACCTTGTGGACAGCCTTCTCAGAAGAGTTGAAGCTGTTATAGCTGTAAAGGGTGGGCCAACTCAATATTGAGCCCTATAGACTAAGACTGGGATGCCATTAAAGTTCATCTGCATGTAAAGGCAGGTGTCCCAATACTTTTGGTAATATAGTGTATCTTTGGCTTTTATGATGAATCCAAATATTTTTAAGAAAATGTGTTTTCTGGTCGGAATGATGGCAAATCCTTTTAATTTGACATTTTCTTATTTACACATTTCCATCTTTGGTTTCATGGAAAGAAGTAGGGTGCAATAACCCAAGTTTGCTTTTAGCGGATCCTATCTTGGCAGGAATAATGCTTACTATTTTGTCATCTTCTAATTATTAAACCGCTGATGTTTGCATGTGGTTGACGGCCTTGAATGTGGTTCTTTGTCCCAGTTTGCAGTGAACTGAATGAAAAGTATAAACTGTGATAATTGGAAGCACAAAAGTGGACAATGCAAACAAGTTTCATGCAGAGCAGAAAAAAAAAGATTTTCACATTCATGAACCATTATAGGGACAAGATAGGAGAGGCACTAGGCCAAATCCTTCTTTAACAATGTATGTCTCCACACTTTTATATAATAGTGAAGCATTCTCCACTCAGGGATTTTTGTTTATTACATATCTTAAGGCTGCTGTGGTTTAGTAGCTTAAAGTGTTACTAAACCCTCAACAGTAAAATCAGTCTGTATATGCAGTAAAGCATGCTTGTTATACTGACTCTGGAACCCGAGGGGTTAATCCTCTGAATTGTGTAAAAAGGGTGTTTAATCCTGTCTTTCTCTGATCCTCCCCTCCTTCCACAGTCCCCTTATAATTTCCTGATAACACAGAGCCTATGGAGTCAGACTGCACATGCTCAGTTTGGTGTTTATTGCTAGAGCTTTTTTTTTTTTTTCCTGGGAGGATGCATATGATCCGCACAGGGCCAATCAGCAATTTCCAGGGTCAGGGTTCCTGCTTCCTGATAGGGCAGTCAGAAAACTCCTCCTACAAGTCTTAACCAGTGCTTGGCTGGACACTGCAAGAAGTCACAAGACTGCTATATACTGCTGAAAAGAAAAGGTTTTTAGCAGTTGATATTTACTGAAATAATTGCATTTCTGTGTACTGTGGGAGACCCGATATATTGAATGCAGGGTGCTGGGTTTAGTAACCCTTTAAGAACATAGAAGTAGATATTTACAAATGCCCATTTCTGACTAGTTCTTGTTAAATTTCTGTCAACAGACATTTGTTTTTTAATTCGCGGCCAGACGCATTTCTTTTTTTTCTCCCCCTCCTTTCCCAGTAAAAGCCAAACACAACTATTCACAGCAAAAAAGTTCAAAACTTCAGAATTTATTTTTTTGTTTAGGTAAAGAAAATATGGAACCCACATATAAATGTATTTCATGTTTATCATGTGCAGCCAACAAGTGGTGCCGTTTTCTACCTCTGCTGAATACTTTGGCTGTGCATCGCCATGTTAATCGCCATGTTAATTAATATTCTGATATTTAGGTCTGTTCATAACACACACAGCTGAATAATTCAGAGGAACAACCCCCCCCCCCCCTTTTACTCTTCTAGCTATTATTATTACAGGTACTATTGATAGGTGCTATTGACATGAAAATTTCACCACATGTCAGTAACAACCCATGCAATCCATACATACAAAGAAACCAAAACAAATAAGTTCAGAAATAAAGTTATGTGTTATAAAATGGAATGCGACAGGGAAAAAGTATTGAAAACATGAAGAAAGGGAGGTGCAAAAAGGCATGGAAAGCCAAGACACCAGCTGAAATCTGAGTAATTAGAAGGCAATCCTGCCCCTTGTCAGTGCAAATTAATATCAGCTGGTTCAGTCTCAACTGATGGCCTATAAAAAGGTGTCTCATTACCAAGGTGTCACACAAGAAACCTCTCATAGTGGGTAAAAGCAAAGAGCTCCCTAAAAACCTTTGCAACCTTATTGTTGCAAAACATTCTGATGGCATTGGTTACAGAGGGATTTCTAAACTTTTGAATGTTCCAGTGAGCACTGTTGGGGTCATAATCCAGTAGTGGAAAGAAAATAATTTCACCACAAACCGGCCATGACCAGGTGCTCCTCGCAAGATTTCTGACAGAGGAGTGAAGAGAATTATTAGAAGAGTTGTCCAAGAGCCAAGGACCACTTGTGGAAAGCTTCAGAAAGACCTGGAACAAGCAGGTACAATTGTTTCAAACAAGACAATAATTAATGCACTCAACCGCCATGGCCTGTATGCATGCTCACCATGCAAGACTCCGTTGCTGAAGAAAAAGCATAATGAAGCTTGTTTATAGTTTGCTGCACAACATTTAGACAAGCCTGTAAAATACTGGAAGAATATAGTCTGGTCAGATGAGACCAAAATTGAAGTCTTTTGATGCCATAATACACACCATGTTTGGAGGTCAAATGGCACCGTACATCACCCCAAAAACACCCCCATACCAACAGTGAAAATTGGAGCTGGGAACATCATGGTGTGGGGCTGTTTTTCAGCATACGGTATTGCCACACTTCATATCATTGAAGGAAGGACGAATGGAAAAATGTACCAATACATTTTTGATAAAAATCTGCTGCAATCTACCAGGATGATGAAGATAAAACAAGGGTGGACATTTCAGCAAGACAATCATCCCAAATACAAAGCCAAAGGAACTCTCGATTGATTACAAAGAAAGAAAATGAAGCTGCTAGAATGGCCCAGCCAATCACCTGCCTTGAATCCAATAGAAAATCTATGGAGAGAACTAAAGATCAGAGTTCATAGAAGAGGCCCACAGAACCGTCAAGATTTGAAGACTGTGTGTAGAAGAATGGGCCAAAATCACACCTGAGCAATGCATGGGACTGGTTTCTCCATACAGGAGGCGTCTTGAAGCTGCCATCACCAACACAGGATTTTGTACCAAGTATTAAATAAATTTTAGTTGGCGTATTCAATACTTTTCCCTGTGTCATTTCATTTAATACACATAACTTCATTTCTGAACTTCTTTGTTTTGGTGTCCTAAGTATGTATGGATTGCATGGGTTGTTATTGACATGTGGTGACAATTTTCATGTCAATAGCACCTTTTAGAAATATGTTTACCTAGAAAAATGTTGACGTGTTTAATACTTATTTTACCTGCTGTATATTACGTTGTCACTATACACAGCGTATACACATTGTACATTCACATCAGGTCCCTGCCCTCAAGGAGCTTACAATCTAAATGCGCACAACCATATCTAAAGACATGCTGGTAGGTTAATCAGCTCCTGTCTAAATTGGCCCTATTATGTGTATGTATGAATGTGAGTTAGGGACCTTAGATTGTAAGCTCCTTGAGGGCAGGGACTGATGTGAATGTACAATGTATATGTAAAGCACTGCGTAAATTGACGGCGCTATATAAGTACCTGAAATAATAATAATATATGCCAATTACATAGACTTCTTGATAATGTCTGTGTGATTAAAATATATAGACTCTCTGCACTCTCTAAATATGTCAAACTCCAACAATGCAATTGATAGCTAGAGAGCAAATTGACCAGTGATTTGGTAATGCTTTTTTTTTTTTTATATTCATGTGAGGTGAGTTAATGACAGGTTCACTTTAATTATAGTAGAATGAGCGACAAATAGATGGAGACGCTTTAAAGGTGTCTTAGGAGGCATCAAAGTGTGAAAATCAAAGAGACCCTCAACATAATTTGCTTTGTTTTCCCACTTCCTGTGTTAAGAAGGTTGCCGGGTCATATACAGGTTCCTTTCAACTGGAAAATAAGTGCCCCGGGGCCCGGGAAAAGCACAGATTGCTGTCAGCAGACAGACACAGGACACGTCACTGTCTGCAGCCCAGCTGACTTGTCTTTGGCGTTAATGCATAGAAGCTGCAGAAAGATGTCTGTGTTGCTCCTGCAATCAATCAGATTTCTTCTGCCATTTTCCAGAGCAGCCTCCTGAAATCCAGTTCACAGTTGCACCTACTATAATCAGTATCCTCCATCGTGCAGCTTTGTTAATGGTCAGGAATTGTTTCTCTAATTAATAATTAGATGCATTTATTGTTGAACCTTCTTCTTTAGAACTTTGTAAAATGTCCTTCCTTTAATCTCTGGTACTTAGAGAATAATTGAGGGTTGTAAACCCCTTTAAAAACTATTTGAATGTGTTTTATGTGCTGTATATTAATTTATAGTTACTCATTTAAAATGTATAATTACGTTGTTAAAAATATTTCCCAGTCGCACTAAAAATTTGCTATAGACACAAAGGACATGGCCAGCCCAAGCAGATCTTCTAATAGCCACCCCGGGACCAACTCTGTGCACCAGGAGCCTCACCCTGGAACTACCTATGGCTGTCCATTTTACATATTCTGGAGCATAGGAGTCCTTTCCGTTCCATACACCAACCAATCAAACAACATACTGCCCAATTGGGCATAATCAAAGTTTTGCTTTAGGCCCTATTCACCCCTGAGTGTTCTGTAGCTCTGAAACTTTATCAACAAACAAAATCCCATGAAATCAAATCGTGTCCATTCACATATGAGCATTAGGGTGCCTGCATCTTGATGTCTGGCGCTCCAAAAGCTACAGGAGCTACTTTTAGATTTGGGTGTTTTTGGCCCCGTAGACTTGGGAATGCCTGGAAACACTCAAGTTAGTTTTTAGAGCAGTTTTTTAAGGTATTAACCTGTTAGAACTGCTTTTCTCCCCCAGTGCTTTCCATTAGCTAAAACCAAAAATGGCCGAAACTTGAATACGTGTGCAAAACGTTTGAAACGCGCTTCTAAAATACTTGCACATGTACTCAAAAATGCTGAAATAAAAATGCTTGAAAATTGCTCTGCTCAAGTGTGAATGTAGCAGAAAGAACAGGAAGACATACTTGCCTTTTACATGTAATTACTCAAAAAGGGGGAACTGGATGGGACTTTAGCGGTACCAAATTGACTAATGAAAGAAAATGTTGTAAGATCTACACTTTATTGACAAAGATTAAAAATGACCAAAGTCTGACTTCGTTATAGAGGGTGGTTATGTTTATTCTCCATAGACTCGCTGTACTGTCTACAGGGCCGGACTGGGAATAAAAACCAGCCCTGGAAATAATTTCATACCAGCCCCATAGCATTATTATACCAGACCAACAGCATAACGTCATTTTCTTGTTCATAAAAGGGAAAACCATGTATTTTAAAACACATTTGAAGAGTGTACTATATATGCAGACGTGGTACAGGAGATGTCAGAGGCTGTGTGGTCATGGTATAGGAGGTGGTCATGGGCTGTGCGGATATGGTACAGGAAGTGGTCATAGGCTGTACAGACATGGTATAGGAGGTGGTCATGGGCTGTGCAGACACGGAACAGGGGAAGGTATCAAAGGCCTCCGGCATGGTACAGGAGAGTAATAACAGGAGGTGGTCAGAGGCTGCGTAGGGGTCTGGTCATAGCAAAACGCTATGTGTGGCAGAAAACTAACACTGCATATTACTCTGAACACACCATCCCCACTGTGAAACATGGTGGTGGCAGCATCATGTTGTGGGAATGTTTTTCTTCAGCAGGGACAGGGAAGCTTGTCAAAGTTGATGTGAAGATGGATGGAGCCGAATACAGGGCAATCTTAGAAGAAAACCTGTTATGCCCCATACACACGATAGGATTTTCCGACAACAAATGTTCGATGGGAGCTTGTTGTCGGAAATTCCGACCGTGTGTAGGCTCCATCGGACATTTTCCGTCGGAATTTCCGACAAACAAAATTTGAGTTCTGGATCTCAAATTTTCTGACAACAATATCTGTTGTCGGAAATTCCGATCGTGTGTACACAATTCAAACGCACAAAATTCCACGCATGCTCGGAATCAAGCAGAAGAGCCGCACTGGCTATTGAACTTCATTTTTTTCTTGGCTCGTCGTACGTGTTGTAAGTCACAGCGTTCTTGACATTTGGATTTTCCGACAACATTTGTGCGACCGTGTGTATGCAAGACAAGTTTGAGCCAACATCCGTCGGAAATAAATCCAGGGTTTTGTTGTCGGAAAATCCTATCGTGTGTACAGGGCATTAGAGTCTGCAAAGGCCTTGAGACTGGGGTGGAGGTTCACCTTCCAGCAGGATAACGACCCTAAACATACAGCCAGAGCTACAATGGAATGGTTTAGTTTAAAGCATATTCATGTGTTAGAATGGCCCAGTCAAAGTCCAGACCTAAATCCAATTGAGAATCTGTGGCACGACTTGAAAATTGCTCTTCACAGAAGCTCTCCATCCAATCTAACAGAGCTTGAGCTATTTTGCAAGGAAGAATGGGCAAAAATGTTACTCTCTAGATGTGCAAAACTGGCATCGAAAGGTGGTTCTACAAAGTATTGATACAAATGCACGCCACCCTTTTAAGATATTTATTTGTAAAGCATTTTGAAAACCATTTATCATTTTCCTTCCACTTCACAATTATGTGCCACTTTGTGTTGGTCTATCTCATAGAATCCCAATAAAATCCATTTATGTTTTTAGTTGTAACATGAAAAAAAGTGGAAAATTTCGAGGGGTGTGAATACTTTTTCAAGGCACTGTATGGATAAATGATTGTGGAACGAATCATTTTGGTTTCCATTATTTCTTATGGGAAAATTTGCTTTGATATACGAGTGCTTTGGATTACAAGCACGTTTCTGGAACAAACTCTGCAATCCAAGGTTTTACTGTAATGGCCATGTTGCATATACTGATCTGAAGCTTGATTCATTTGGTGGAACAAAATGGCTCCCAGTACGTTCCTCTGACCTCCACATGCGAAGGAATCTCACCAGCACACCAAGGATATCTCAAACGGGCCCAAAGATTTATTGCGTGGTCACATGGTACATACAAAGGCAACGTTTCAAAGCCACACAGGGCCCCTTCTTTAGGCAAGTGGTTCTGAAATGTTGCCTTTGTATGTACCATATGACCACATAATAAAGCTTTGGACCCATTTGAGGAATCCTTGGTGTGCTGGTGACATTTCTTCACATTGAGTATCCGCGGTTCCCAGATGGGGGTCACTGCGGCAGGCATCAATACTGAACAGCCATCTTTAGGAACTTGTGCGTTGGGAATATTGTGATCCGACCTCCACATAACCCATGCCTCTGCACGGTTCTCTGTATGAGAATTGCCCAGGCCTTCCTTGAAGCATCTTCAGAGGACACCTGGATAATGTCATCAGCGGAATAATCTCAACAACGGCCAGTCACTGACATTTTCCACGACCCATTTAGTTAAACACTGCGAGGTTTATGGCTGGATTTCACATACACGGTTGAGGTCATGTAACTGGGAGCTGTGTGATGCACAATTGTAATTCCATGACTTCTCTCTCCCACAGACGTTGATGAATGTGCAGAGCGCAGATGTCACCCAGATGCTACGTGCGCCAACGTCCCAGGATCCTACTCCTGTCGGTGTAACCCCGGCTTCACCGGCGATGGCTTCCAATGCACGCAGGCCCCAGGTAACGGAAAGGGCTGACATGCAGCCCCCATGAGCATACGATTATCTGGAAATGTAACATCACTCACAAAGCATATGCTTCAAATTAAAAAAGCGGGTTTAATTCAAGCTTTTCAGCCAGCCATGTATGTATGCTCAGATATATTTTCTGACAAACTAACCCCATGTTATTCCATCTGTTGTTGGGCTTTGAACACAAAGCGTTGGCCACAAGCCACAAATAATAAGCTGCCGGTTATTAAGTTTGCGTAAATCCAGCCACTAAAAGCTTTAGCATGTTATTGTCATTTCAAAAGTCTTTTTTTAAGATTTTTTTTATTTTTTTCAATCTGCAGATTTAATTAAATTGATGGATATTTTTCTGCCCTGTTTGCTGGGGATAGTCTGTGAATGGTCTGTCCCCTGCAAACAGTGATTCCCGCACCGCGAACACCCAGCAGTTCAGCACCAATATTGCACCAGCCCAATGTATGGCGCGTGGGGGGGGGTCTGGCTTTTCAAATGCACAGGCGCCGACCCAACACCCACACTGGACTGGTGGCCATCCAATGCTACCGCGCATGTGCCAATGGCTGAGGCGTAGTGGCACCTGCTCAGTGCAGCTGTTGGGGTGATGCCTGCACTGTTGAAAAGGCCGCCCACTGCTTTTTAAATACTAAGGTGGTGCCCTGCACAGTGGCTGCGTTTTTGTGCTGGAAAGACAAGAGAAGCATCAACAGCGCCTGCGCAGTGCATCTGTTCGGTTAACGCCTGCGCAGTTGAAAAGCCAGCCCACTCCTCTCCATATATCGGAGTGGCACCTGTGTTGTCACTGCCTCATGTCCTGCAAAGGGGAGGGGCAAAGTTGCTGTAAGGTTTTGTCAGGATTTTTAAAAAAACTTCCATCGGTGACCATTCCTCTTATTTGAAGTATGTTTGGCTCTATAGCTTGAATGTCTCCCTTTGTTAAAAACCGATTGTTGTGATTTTCTGGGTGTGGCTAAAATAGTGTAGATATATCTGCAATGTACTAAGGGATCACAAGATGGCGCCTGCAGGAGTATTCTAGAGGAACCGTATATACAACAATGTTTATTGCTATGTCTTGTTCTTTTCTTCTCTAACGTGCGTTGTGCGGTCATTTCTCTATTGCGCAGACGAACCACGGCCCAGCACACCCTGCTTGGAGAAGAGACACGCCGCTCAGCCCAGAGGTCCTCGTCCCCCGCTCATCGGAGCTTTTATACCGGAATGTGACGAAGAGGGTAACTACGTCCCACTGCAGTGCCATGGCAGTACAGGCCACTGCTGGTGTGTGGACAGGAATGGAAATGAGATTGAAGGAACAAGGAGGCCACCTGGCAGCGGAAGGCCACAGTGTGGCATTCCAGGTATGCACCAATCAAAACCTCTGCCCTGTTCTTACAGTATGGTGGCCAGAGGGCACATATACAGTATGTCTAGGTCAGTGCTTCTCAGCCGCCTTTTTCTGATCACGGCAGCCTTTCAGAATATGCAAAATTTTGAGGCATCCCCTTTCACATCAGAGTACTTGGTCCCCCCCCCCCCCCAACCTCTTCACATCATAGTCCTTAGACCCCCCCACAGCCCCACCACACTCCTCTTCTCACACAACTCCCACTGACACCAATGGTGGGGCACTATTCCTCCCACCAACGATGGGGCTCTAGTCCTCCCTCTGACACCAACGATGGGGCTCTAGTCCTCCCTCTGACACCAACGATGGGGCTCTAGTCCTCCCTCTGACACCAACGATGGGGCTCTAGTCCTCCCTCTGACACCAACGATGGGGCTCTAGTCCTCCCTCTGACACCAACGATGGGGCTCTAGTCCTCCCTCTGACACCAACGATGGGGCTCTAGTCCTCCCTCTGACACCAACGATGGGGCTCTAGTCCTCCCTCTGACACCAACGATGGGGCTCTAGTCCTCCCTCTGACACCAACGATGGGGCTCTAGTCCTCCCTCTGACACCAACGATGGGGCTCTAGTCCTCCCTCTGACACCAACGATGGGGCTCTAGTCCTCTCAATAGAAGAAAAATATTACAGCGCACACATGCAAAAAAACATTCACCTCCAGCAAGGCTAGTTTAAAAACACCTAAACATTCTCAAAAAGACATTTTAAAAAAAAATGGGGATTTGGTCACACCATATTGCTATATGGTGCTAAGCCCACTTACTGCGACAAAGTACCCCAAGATTAGTGGGTCCTACACTATCCATAGATTTGTGAGATCCTGCTTCTCTGAACCATGAGAGCTACACTCTTCTAAATGGGAGAATCTTGAGGTCTCCACCTATGAGACAAGTGGACACTAATGAGAGGTACTTAGTGAGGGAGTAGGGTGCTCCTATCCTAAAAGGATTTGGTCAGAATCCATACAATACACAAACAAGATATTTGGGGGGCACACCTTCTCATTAAAGCTGGTGCAGTCATAAGACCATACAATAGAAGAAAAATATTACAGCGCACACATGCAAAAAAACATTCACCACCAGCAAGGCTAGTTTAAAAACTGTAATTTTTCTTCTATTGTATGGTCTTATGGCTGCACCAGCTTTAATGAGAAGGTGTGCCCCCCAAATACCTTGTTTGTTTGTCTATTCTTCTCAATGACACCAACGATGGGGCTCTATTCCTCTCAATGACATAAATTATAGGGTGTTGTTATCAGCGCCAGAACATTTTCTACTCCCCCTCCAAGTCTGAAGGACAGTAAACTGGCCCTTTGTTTAGAAAGTTTGGAGACCCCTGGTATAGTAAACTGAGCGCTCCACTCTGCAAATATGTCACGCTGCAAGTTGGGATGATGATATATCTGCAATGTACTAAGGGATCACAAGACGGCGCCTGCTGGAGTATTCTAGAGGAACCGTATATACAACAATGTTTATTGCTATGTCTTGTTCTTTTCTTCTCTAACGTGCGTTGTGCGGTTATTTCTTTATTGCGCAGACGAACCACGGCCCAGCACACCCTGCTTGGAGAAGAGACACGCCACTCAGCCCAGAGGTCCTCGTCCCCCGCTCATCGGAGCTTTTATACCGGAATGTGACGAAGAGGGTAACTACGTCCCACTGCAGTGCCATGGCAGTACAGGCCACTGCTGGTGTGTGGACAGGAATGGCAATGAGATTGAAGGAACAAGGAGGCCACCTGGCAGCGGAAGGCCACAGTGTGGCATTCCAGGTATGCACCAATCAAAACCTCTGCCCTGTTCTTACAGTATGGTGGCCAGAGGGCACATATACAGTATGTCTAGGTCAGTGCTTCTCAGCCGCCTTTTTCTGATCACGGCAGCCTTTCAGAATATGCAAAATTTTGAGACATCCCCTTTCACATCAGAGTACTTGGTCCCCCCCCCCCCCCCCACCCACCTCTTCACATCATAGTCCTTAGACCCCCCCACAGCCCCACCACACTCCTCTTCTCACACAACTCCCACTGACACCAATAATGGGGCACTATTCCTCCCACTTACACCAACGATGGGGCACTACTCCTCTCATTGACACCAACGATGGGGCACTACTCCTCTCATTGACACCAACGATGGGGCACTACTCCTCTCATTGACACCAACGATGGGGCACTACTCCTCTCATTGACACCAACGATGGGGCACTACTCCTCTCATTGACACCAACGATGGGGCACTACTCCTCTCATTGACACCAACGATGGGGCACTACTCCTCTCATTGACACCAACGATGGGGCACTACTCCTCTCATTGACACCAACGATGGGGCACTACTCCTCTCATTGACACCAACGATGGGGCACTACTCCTCTCATTGACACCAACGATGGGGCACTACTCCTCTCATTGACACCAACGATGGGGCACTACTCCTCTCACTGACACAAATGATGGGGTGTTATCAGCGCCAGAATATTTTCTACTCCCACTGCTCCCCCCCCAAGTCTGAAGGACAGTAAACTGGCCCTTTGTTTAGAAAGTTTGGAGACCCCTGGTATAGTGAACTGAGCGCTCCACTCTGCAAATATGTCACGCTGCAAGTTGGGATGATTGAACTTTTATATGGTCACACAAAGGATAGTTTTGTAGCTTTCACTGTATCCAGGTCTGAAGTTGAATGATTTGCTGTAGCGTAATTTCCAAGCTGTGCTGAAGGAATACACGTGTGTGTGTGTGTGTGTGTTTGTGTGTGTGTGTGTGTGGCTTTAGACAGCACAGTGCATGGGATGTTTTTTACATGTCCACTTTGTCTATATTATTATAATGGAGGATACCTTCTTGTCTCTCTTGTATTTGCTGAGCAGAACCCACCCAGAGGCCGCAGACTATGTGTGAAAGGTGGAAGCAGAGTCTTGTCGATCACTATGGCGGAAGCCCTTCTGCCGAGCATTATATACCTCAGTGCGATGCCTATGGAGAATTCAGCCCTCTGCAGTGTCACGGCAATAGCGGTTATTGCTGGTGTGTGGATAAAGACGGGAGAGAGATTGAGGGGTCTAGGACTCAGCCAGGGATGACACCGGCATGTAAGTACCGAACATGCTAATCGCCTAAATATGTGATCAGAGGCCCCATCCAGCCTGACATGTGTTTTTAATGTGTGTAATTAATGTGTTCATTTTTAAAGGGATGAAGTGACAACCCTACGTAGGTGTGTACCAGACTTAAAGTGGGTATAAACCCTGACATATACCCAGTGAAGTGACTGGCCTCAGGTGACACAGAGAGATTAAATAAATCCTCCTACATAAGTTGTACCTATATATCTGCAGTCTTCTCTTCTCTACGTCCATTCAAAGTGCTGAATTTACAGCTTGTCTGAGTGTTCCGAAAAAAAAGGGGGCTGAAGTTACACTCTGCAGAGCTCAGAAAGGAGAGCTGATTGGAGGATAGGGGCACACCCCCCTCACACAGCACACAGGAACAGAGCTTAGGCTGTCAATCAGCTGGAGCTCCCTTCCCTGTCACCGTTTTTGTCTTGGTGTCAGGGAAACTTGTCAGAAGTGATCCATGCTGATAGCAGAGAAATGAAGCAGCAGACAAAAATGACACTTGATGTTCTGGATTGAGTCAAGTACACACTATAGAGGGATATGCTTTGTTCATATTTCTTTCAAAAAAATGTTATTTTTCAAATCAAAATGTAGGCAGAACATAATAACGGCATGACAAAAGGTAGGCTATACAACATCATAAACATGTGTTAAAAAAAAAACAGTGTCAGCAACAAGGCCCCATTTGGTGTTTCAGGGCTGAGTAATAGAAGATTATGAGCTTACCCCTGGCTAGTAGGAGAAAGGGAGGTAGGAACGGTGGACTAAGGGATCAGTCGGTCAGGAGGGTCCTACTCGTCCCGGGCACCCCTAATGGGATCACCTTGTGCCCCGACCAGGCCCCCCTCAACCGCCCCCCGCCCTTAAGAATTCTAGCAAGGGTATCGGTGGAGCCAAGGTGACTCCAGTGCGCCTCTACACCGGTATCACAGACTCAACCAGCCTTCAGTGTTGCCGAAATGACTACATAACATACAAACAATGCATTATACTTAAATCATACCAACTATCCTGGGTGAAAGAGAAAGTGAAAGGGGGGGGGGGGGGGGAGAGCGAAGGAAAGGAAAAGGAGCACATGCCTAACTAGAACCTGAGGATGCAGGGTGATCGGGGTGAACCCCAGCCATCAGAGAGATACCATGTTGAGCTGCCCAGGGTTCCCGCACTGTTTAAAATTTTTGGGTTGTGTCTGACAAGATACTAGAAGATACTACAAGATACTACAGAAGAGAAAATGTACATAATTGCCTCACATCCAATATATGTGTTGGCACCACATCCCTGAAGTATACAATATACAAAAAATGGAGGGAACTGGGATTTTAAAAGGTGCAAGGGTGACACCAAATTTATGTAAAAAAAATTCACATTTTATTTAGAAAAGTTGATTAAAAACATATTTGTAAAAAGAGTTTACATTCAATGTACTGATACAATCTTAAATAGTGCAACCGAAGGATTTATTTCTCAACATGTTTCACCACATGCCGTGGCTTCTTCAGGAGAGTAATATCTGTCAGGCACTAAGAAAAACAATACGAAAATTACACAATGAACAATAATGGGACAATCAAGAAATCAATATAAGTACAGAGCAAAAGTAATACCACATATCCAAACTGCCAATACAATACTTCAGCCAAAATGGTATTTATTTACCTGTATGCAGGTCTTTCAAAAAATTGAATAGTGAATTGAATATAAACTCTAGCAATTAAACTACTCAGGAAGCAAACCCAGCCGGAGATACTAGCCAGCTTTTCTTGAGCCATAATCCATGAGATCTAGCGTTGTACCGCTATAATGGAAATCCTGGGCTGTTTCCATGCCCTAGCAATGGTGAGTTTTGTCCCGAGGAGCATAAAGTGGATCAGCTTCTGATTGGGTTTGGAGATATGAGGAATATGGGCATTAAGGAGGGCGACAGATGCAGACCTGGGGACCGAGGATTTAGTGACCTTGGAGATGAGGTTAAAGATCCTCTTCCAGACTGGTCTGATTCTGGGACATTCCCACCAGACATGAACCATCGTGCCCAGGAGTTGGCAGCCCCTATAGCAACTGGGATCTGCTGATGGGTAGATGGCCGCAAGCCTGGTGGGAGTCATGTACCACCTCATGAGTACTTTTAGGTTTGCTTCCATCAGGGAAGTGTTTAGGATACCCCGGAATGATTTAGAGCATGCCGCTTGCCAGGTCTCCAGGTCCCATTCATGTTGGAGGTCAGCCTTCCATGCTGTCATGTAGGTAGATTTATCGGTCGGGCGAGTGACGAGTAGATGACAGAGATTCTTCCCCTTTACCCCATGGCCTGCCCGCACCAGAGCTCATAATCTGTGAATTTAGGTGGGAGAGGCTTCTCTGTCCAGATATTGCGTAAAAAGTGTGAGATCTGTCCAAATGTGAATTTTTCAGAGTCAGGGAGATTCAAATTGGTTAAACAGGCTTTGTTCATATTTCATGTCTGAGGTTTACAACCAACTCTGGGCAAAAGAAAACAAACTATATATTCCCCAATAGCCACAAAGAATCTAAATCCACTTTATATGCACCATGTGCCCTTGAAAACTCAGATATTGCCTTGTAAAATTAGCAGTGACAATATCAGCAGAGCTTTGGGAGGGGCCCAGTAGGTCACGCCCACTACAGGCTGCCTGCAGAGGGAAGAGACCGGGCCAGTCACCCTGCACAAGGAGGGAGAGAGCCGCAATGAGCGGCCTTTATTACAGGAGGCTCCTGCACAGAGGCATTACTGCACAGATCTGGAAGAAACACACAAAGTACACCAAGATTCAAGGAAGAATACACATGATTCCTGTCTATAGACAACATTTGATTGTGCTGGAGTTCAGCTTTAAGATGCCAGCTGTTGGGGTTTCACCACCGTTTTTCTGATCATCTACATTCATATGTTGCAGGCTTACCAAGTGTAGCTCCTCCGACTGTGCGACCAACGCCACGACCTGACGTGACTCCTCCCACATCTGGCACGTACCTCCTTTATGCACAGGGCCAGCAGATCGGATACCTACCACTGGATGGCGTGAAGTTTCGCAAGGACAAAGCAAGGACGCTCCTGGCACTACATGTAAAGTATCTTTCATATCCCAGAGATTTTACATTTCAAGTCCCCTCCTTTACACTTAATGGGTGGCTCAATCATCATCACCATATTTTATATAAGGGGTGGAATTTATTTAGGCGAATGTGATGTGACTTTGGCTTTACCTCAAATTTATTGTTTTGGAATAAAAACTAAGTTCACGTTGTCATACGTACTGATGGAGCATATACACCGATCAGCAGGGGCGGACTGACCATTCGGGCATATCGGGCACTGTCCGAGGGCCCGGAGGCCAGCAGGGGGCCCGCCCCTGACTGTCGCCAAACATCCGGAGCAGACACAGAGAGAGAGCTCTGCTGTCTGTCAGCATATATCCCCGATCTGCAGGTTTCCCGGATACTGCATGCACACTGCTGACATTTCACTCCCTCCAGCACTACTTTGGGCAGAACTACAAGAGCTGTGAGTACCCCCGCTCTCACACCAATTCAGCCTGTCACTGTCTCTTGTAGCCCTGCAGCCGGACCATAGATTCCTCTGTGATCTTTCCTGCGCGCTCCCCCCTCCTCTCCCTGTGATTGATGAAGGAGGTGAAGTCCGTTCCGGCCAGCTACTGTCTCTTCTGGTCTCCCGGGAGTCCCAGTCACTGCACGTTTCTCTGTGTTCCTTCCCGTGATGTCCCCCTCCTCTTCTCAGGCTTGATAAGAGGTCACTGCACTGGCTCCTTCTCAGCATTCCAGTCAGCACATCTCCCACCCCTGCGTTCTGTGAATCTCCCTGAGCAGGGCCGGTACAAGGCAGGGGCGGAAGGGGCGGATGCCCTGGGCGGTACCATTTTCTGGAGGGAGGTGGGCGCAGGTGAAGTGTGCTCCACAACTGTGTGCGACTGTACACACTAGCCGCTGGCACCGCTAATAGTTGTAACCAGGGCCGGTCCATCATCCTAGGCGGGTGCCACGAGCAAAGGCAGAGGGGTGCCAATTCGAAGACCAGTTGCCGCGGACCCTTGCGGGTCCCGAGGAGGAGAAACTGCGTTGCCCCCTCCCCCCCCCTCGAGCCACCGCTGTACAGGAGAGGGCTCTGTTTTCTACCCATTCCCCCTCCTTTCTTCGGTCAGCAGCGGGGAGAGCGGCTGTGTCTCTGTGTGGAGAGCGCAGCTACCGGATCTTCTTTCTCCCCCTATCATCCTGCTGTACTCGGGAGCAGGCAGCGGTGCCCTCTCCTTCCTATTGGGCAGGATAAAAAACAAAAAAAGGAGCACAAAAGGAGGATCATGGGAAATGTAGTTCCAAGGACTGGCCCATTGCAATCCTAAGGCAGGAACTGCAGCCCCCAGCATGCCCAACTAAAGGGGAGGGAGAGAGAGCCAGGCTATGGATGGCAAGTGGCATCTGGCAGCAGGTGACAGTGGCTGACATGTGGCATCTGGCAGCAGGTGACCGTGGCAGGTGACACATGGCATCTGGCAGCAGGTGACGAGGCAAGTGACACGCGGCATCTGGCAGCTGGTGACCGTGACACATGGCATCTGGCAGCAGGTGACATGTAGCATCTGGCAGCAGGTGACGGTGGCATCTGGCAGCAGGTGATGGTGGCAAGTGACACATGGCATCTGGCAGCAGGTGACGAGGCAAGTGACATGTGGCACCTGGCAGCAGGTGACGAGGCAAGAGACACATGGCATCTGGCAGCAGGTGACGAGGCAAGTGACATGTGGCATCTGGTAGCAGGTGATGGTGGCAAGTGGCATCTGGCAGCAGGTGATGGTGGCAAGTGACACATGGCATCTGGCAGCAGGTGACGAGGCAAGTGACACATGGCATCTGGCAGCAGGTGACCATGACACGTGGTATCTGGCAGCAGGTGATGGTGGCAAGTGACACGTGGCATCTAACAGCAGGTGACGGTGGCAAGTGACATGTGGCATCAGGTGGCAAGTGGCATCAGGTGACGGTGGCAAGTGACACGTGGCATCTGGCAGCAGGTAATGGTGGGATCTGGCAGCAGGGGACCATGGCAAGTGACACATGGCATCTGGCAGCAGGTGACGAGGCAAGTGACCCGTGGCATCTGGCAGCAGGTGACATGTGGCATCTGGCAGCAGGTGATGGTGGCATATGGCAGCAGGTGATGGTGGCAAGTGGCACATGGCATCTGGCAGTAGGTTACGAAGCAAGTGACATGTGGCACCTGGCAGCAGGTGACGAGGCAAGTGACACATGGCATCTGGCAGCAGGTGACGAGGCACGGGACATGTGGCATCTGGCAGCAGGTGACGGTGGCAAGTGAAATCTGGCAGCAGGTGATGGTGGCAAGTGACATGTGGCATCTGGCAGCAGGTGACGAGGCAAGTGACACATGGCATCTCGCAGCAGGTGACGAGGCAAGTGACATGTGGCATCTGGCAGCAGGTGACCGTGACACGTGGCATCTGGCTGCAGGTGATGGTGGCAAGTGACACATGGCATCTGGCAGCATGTGACGAGGCAAGTGACATGTGGCATCTGGCAGCAGGTTACAATGGCGAATGACACGTGGCATCTGGCAGCAGGTGACAGTTACATGTTGCCCTGAGCCCTGTGCTGATAATCAATACAGGGCTCTTTACAGAGGAAATGATCACTTTTTGTCTTTTCTTTTTTTCTCAGGAAAAAGAACAAATCGATCTGCAGTAAAAAGCAGCACACACAGGACACAGTTGATTCCCACTGACTCTGGCTCTTTCTTTACACCAGGGGTGGGGGGGCACAGTTTGCCCTCTTCGCCCTGGGCACCGAATGACCTTGTCCCGGCACTGTCCCTGAGCTCCCTCAAACACCACAATAGGATTGGGGTGGGGGGTCTTTACTCAGCAATAGCTTGGTCTGTCATTACAAATTCTTGCCCTGCTACCTGTACTCTGCTGCAGGTGAGCAGCAGGTACATCTGGCTCCCTTGCTGGCCTGGCCACATGAGGAAAGGAGAGGAGAGCTGATAACCAGGTTCTGTAAAAGGGACATCTACAATGATATGTACAGTCCCAACAGTGCCCACCAATGCTGCCAATCAGTGCCACCTACCAGTGCCTCCTCATCAGTGGAGCCTATTAGTGCCACCCATAAATGGCTTTTGCTATTTATTTTTCAAGTGCCCATGAGCTCATCAGTGACGCCTATCAGTGCAGGTTCATCAGCAGACAGCAGTGAAAGAGAAAAATTACCTGTTTGCTAATTTCTTTTTGTGAAAAGAATGTAAAAAAAATATTAAAATGAATTAAACATTAGAATAAAAAGACTGTAGAAAATCAGACTAAAATTTCTAATTAGATTAAAAAGTCACACTAAATACATGGCATAGTTTAGCCACACATACTGTGTGCCACAGCACGCTATGCACACTGCAGGTCACTTTAATTTTGCGTTATAAAGATGGCTGCTGCGTGGTGGCCATCTTTAACCGCTTCAAATCCGCGATATAGCCGAATGACGGCTACAGCGCAGACCTACTTTGCCAGGAGGACGTCTATTGTGCTCGAGCGGCCTGCACACCCCCTGCAGGGCGTGCGCGGCACACTCTGTGATCAGCGAGTCTATGAGATCCCGACCCCTTACTACGTGATCAGCTGTCAGCCAATGACAGCTGATCATTTGATGTAAACAAAGCCAGTAATCAGCTATTTTTTATCCTCATGCTGACAGCCTGAGGAGAAAAAAAGCCGATCACCGACGGCTGTCAGAGGGACATAGGTCCCAAACAAGGAGAGCAGTCCCCAGGTCATCTGTGCCCACCTGTGCCACCTACCAGTGCACAACAGTGCTGCCTACCAGTGCCCACTAGACATGTGCACATTGAAATATTTCGTTTCGGAATTTTGTTTTCGTCCGAAAAATAAATTTATTTAGTTACTCTCAAAATTAGTTTTTCTTTATTTCGTTTTTCATTAAAAACTTGCATTCGTCCGAAAATCCAAATTAATTAAGGTTGAATCTGACATTGAAGGCTTATGGTGTCTGTCGAATGTTCAAAGAAGATTCGACGGAGCAGCTAAACTGTACGACGCCGTATAGTTTAGCGGCTCTGTCGAATCTTCTTAGAACTTTCAACAGACACCATAAGCCATAATCCTCTTTGGTTACAATCAGCCAATAACATTCATCATCATCATTATTTTTATTTTTATTTTACTTCCCCCACCCAATTCCAGCAGCGATCTTTTCTCCCCTATGTCAAATCTTTTCTCTCTATGTCAAATCTTTTTCTCTCTATGTAGAATAATCTTGGACTAATAGAGTTAAGGTTAGGCACAATCGACCACAGGTTTGATGGGCACAGATTGTTATTGTCAGCATCATGTCGAATCTCCTATCTATATCGAACTGTTGTAGCAACGAAAACGAAAATAAAGCATTCGTTTATCACGGATCTTTCGTTTTTCGGATTCTGCATTTCTGAAATTCGGACGAAAATGCATTCGGACGAAAACGAATGCACATGTCTAGTGCCCACCAGCGCCACCCATCAGTGCCCACAGTGCCACCCATCAGTGCCCACAGTGCCACCTATCAATGTCACCAATCAGTGCCTCATCAACAGTGCTTCCCATCAGTGCCACCTATCAGTGCCATCCATCAGTTACTTATCAGTAACACCTATCAGTGCCACCCATCAGGGCCCATCAGTGCCATCTTATCAGTGGCCATCAGTGCCGCCTTCTCTTTGCCCATCAGTACCGCGTTATCTGTGCAAATCAGTGCCGCCTTATCTGTGCATATCAGTGCCGCCTTATCTGTGTCTATCAGTGCCCATCAGTGCAGCCTATCAGTGCCCACCAGTGCAGCCTATCAGTGCCCATCAGTGATGCCTCATCAGTGCATATCAATGAGGGAGAAAAATTACCTGTTTGCAAAATTGTATAACAAACTATGAAACTTTTTTTTTCAAAATTTTCCATCTTTTTTTGTTTGTTTAGCAAAAAATAACCCCAGTGGTGATTAAATACCACCAAAAGAAAGCTCTATTTGTGTGAAGAAAATGATAAAAATTTAATTTGGGTACAGTGTTGTAGGACCGCGCTATTGTCATTCAAAGAGTGACAGCGCTGAAAGCTGAAAATTGGTCTGGGCAGGAGGGGGGTTTAAGTGCCTAGTAAGCAAGTGGGTAAACCTGGGGGCCCCACGATCTCCTATTGCCCGGGGGCCCCATGAGTTGTCAGTCCGCCCCTGCCGATCAGCCATAAGATAACCACCCACCTAATATTGAGTAGGTCCCTCTTTTGCTGCCAAAACAGCCCTGACCCAACAAGGTATGGACACCACTAGACTTCTGAAGGTATGCTGTGCACCAAGCTGTCAGTAGCAGATCCTCTAAGCCTCCACCAGCTTGCCTTCTTCCCCAGGTGATGGCACCAAGCTGTCAGTAGCAGATCCTCCAAGCCTCCGGTAGCTTGCCTTCTTTCCCAGGTGAGTGACGCACACGCACCTGACCACCGACATGTAAAAGAAAATGCGATTAATCAGACCAGGCCATCTTCTAGGGCTCCGTGTTGCAGTTCTGATGCTGTCGTGCCCATTGTAGGTGCTTTTGGGCCTTGTCCACCCATGACCCTGTTTGCTGGTTCCCTGGTTTTCCGTCCTTGGACCACTTTTGGTTGGTCCTGACAACTGCAGTCCAGAAAAACCCCACAAAACCTCCAGGTTTTGGAGATGCTCTGACCCAGTCTTCTAGCCATTACAGTTTGGCCCTTGTTAAACTTGGTTGCTATCAACACATCAACTTCAGGAACAACATGTTCACTTGCTGCCTAATATAACCCACACGCTTTCAGATGTCATTGGCATGAGATAATCAATGTAAATTACTTTACCTGTCAGTGGTCATAATGTTGTGGCTGATCGGTGTATGTCTCTGCTAATGAGATTCAGCCACTCTTTTTGTCCTGGCATCCATTGTCACTGGGAAGAAATGTGATGAGAAAATCCAAAAATATATGTTGTCACCAGAACAGGAATAGAGGGGAAAACCTTTCTCTGGGGACATCACTTCTAAGAACAATGGTCTAAGAGGGGATAGTTACATAGTAGGTGAGGTTGAAAAAAGACACAAGTCCAACCTATGTGTGTGATTTTATGTCAGTATTGTATTGTATATCCCTGTATGTTGTGGTCGTTCAGGTGCTTATCTAATAGTTGTTTGAAACTATCCATGCTCCCCACTGAGACCACCGCCTGTGGAAGGGAATTCCACATCCTTGCCGCTCTTACAGTAAAGAACCCTCTACGTAGTTTAAGGTTAAATCTAATTTCTTCTAATTGTAATGAGTGGCCACGTGTCTTATTAAACTTCCTTCTGCGGAAAAGTTTTATCCCTATTGTGGGTCACCAGTATGGCATTTGTAAATTGAAATCCTATCCCCTCTCAAGCGTCTCTTTTCCAGACAGAATAAGTTCAGTGCTCGCAACCTTTTTTCATAACTAATTCCCTCCATACTCTTTATTAGCTTTGTTGCCCTTCTTTGTACTCACTTCATTTCCAGTACATCCTTCCTGAGGACTGGTGCCCAGAACTAGGTGCGGCCGGACCAGAGTCTTGTAGAGCGGGAGAATTATCGTTTTATCTCTGGAGTTAATCCCTTTTTAATGCATGCCAATATTCTGTTTGCTTTGTTAGCAGCAGCTTGACATTGTCATGCCATTGCTGAGCCTATCATCTACTAGGCCCCCAGGTCCTTTTCCATCCTGGATTCCCCCAGAGGTTCTCCCCCCAGTGAGTAGATTGCATTCATATTTTTGCCACCCAAATGCATTATTTAAAATTTTTCCACATTAAACCTCATTTGCCATGTAGTTGCCCACTCCATTAACTTGTTCAGATCTTTTTGCAAGGTTTCCACATCCTGCGGAGAAGTTATTGCCCTGCTTAGCTTAGTATTGTCCGCAAATACGGAGATTGAACTGTTTATCCCATCCCCCAGGTCATTTATGAACAAATGAAATAGCACTGGTCCCAGCACAGAACCCTGGGGGACCCCATTTTCCACCCCTGACCATTCCGAGTACTCCCCATTTATCACTACCCCCTGAACTCGCCCTTGTAGCCAGTTTTCAACCCATGTACTCACGCTATGGTCCATGTCAACGGGCCTTACTGTGTATAGTAAACGTTTATGGGGACCTGTGTCAAATGCTTTTGCAAAATCCAGATACACCACGTCTACGGGCCTTCCTTTATCTAGATGGCAGCTCACCTCCTCTTATAAGGTTAATAGATTGGTTTGGCAAGAATGATTCTTCATGAATCCATGCTGATTACTGCTAATGATACCGTTTTCTTTACTAAAATCTTGTATATAGTCCCCTATCCCCTCCAGGAGCTTGCATGCTATTGATGTTAGGCCAACTGGTCTGCATTTCCCAGGGATTTATTTTGGCCCTTTTTAAAATATAGGTGCTACATTTCTTTTCTCCAATCAGCTGGTACAATTCTTGTTAGTAGACTGTCAGTAAAAATTAGGAACAATGGTTTGGTAATTACTTGACTAAGTTACATAGTTACATAGTAGGTGAGGTTGAAAAAAGACACACGTCCATCAAGTCCAACCTATGTGTGTGATTATGTGTCAGTATTACATTACATATCCCTGTATGTTGCGGTCATTCAGGTGATTATCTAATAGTTTCTTGAAGCTATCAATGCTCCCCGCTGAGACCACCGCCTGTGGAAGGGAATTCCACATCCTTACCGCTCTTACAGTAAAGAACCCTCTACGTAGTTTAAGGTTAAACCTCTTTTCTTCTAATTGTAATGAGTGGCCCCGAGTCTTATTAAACTCTCTTCTGCGAAAAAGTTTTATCCCTATTGTGGGGTCACCAGTACAGTATTTGTAAATTGAAATCATATCCCCTCTCAAGCGTCTCTTCTCCAGAGAGAATAAGTTCAACGCTCGCAACCTTTCCTCATAACTAAGATCCTCCAGACCCTTTATTAGCTTTGTTGCCCTTCTTTGTACTCGCTCCATTTCCAGTACATCCTTCCTGAGGACTGGTGCCCAGAACTGGACAGCATACTCCAGGTGCGGCCGGACCAGAGTCTTGTAAATTCCCTAAGGACCCTCAGGTGCAAGCCATCTGGTCCTGGTGACTTATTAATGTTAAGTTTTCCAAGTCTATCTCTAATTCTGTCCTCTGATAGCCATGAGGGTGCCTCCTGTGATGTGTCATGAGGATAAACACTGCAGTTTTGTTTACTGAAGCCCCATGATTCTTTCGTGAAGACCGAGGAGAAGAATAAATTCAATACCTTCCCCGTCTCCCCATCCTTTGTAACCAGATTTCCTTCCTCATTCTTTATGGGGCCAATATGGTCTTTTTTACTGTTTACATACTTAAAGAATTTCTTGGGATTTTTTTTGCTCTCCTCCGCTATGTGTCTTTCGTGTTCTATCTTAGCCGCCCTAATTGCACCCTTACATTTCTTGTTGCATTCTTTGTAAAGTCTGAATGCTGATGATGATTCCTCAGCCTTGTATTTTTTGAAGGCATTCTCCTTTTCCTTTATATGCATTTTTACATTGGAGTTAAGCCATCCAGGATTTTTGTTTGCTCTTTTAAATTTATTTCCCAATGGGATGCACTGGCTCATGCCCTTATTTAATATGCTCTTGAAGCAAACCCATCTCTCCTCCATGTTCTTTGTTCCTAAGATTCTATCCCAATTTATATCTTCTAGCAAGGTTCATAGTTTAGGGAAGTTGGCTCTTTTGGAATTCAGTGTCTTTGTATTCCCCTTATGTTCCTATTTGTGTGATTTATACTGAAGCTAATTGACATGTGATCGTTGTTTACTAAATTGTATTTCCACATCTGTGATCAGGTCTGTATTGTTGGTAATCAGTAGGTCTAGTAACGCTTTGTTTCTAGTTGGTGCGTCTACCATCTGACCCATAAAATTGTCCTGCAAGACATTTAGGAACTGGCGAGCCTTAGACGAATGCGCGGTTCCCTCCGCCCGGTCTATGTCTGGATAATTAAAATCCCCCATTATGATGACACTTCCCATTCTTGCTGCTAATCCAAATTGTGATAGGAGGCCCCCCTCCCCGGTTAGGGGGCCTATAGCATACTCCCAGTATTATTTTCTCCTTAGTGTCATCCCTTTGCATCTCTACCCATAAGGATTCCACCTCCTCCCTAGCTCCCTTTGTGATGTCATCTCTCACATTCACTTGTACATTATTCTTGATATACAGGCATACCCCTCCCCCTTTTTTACTCTCTCTATCCCTGCGATAAAGGGAATACCCTTGAATGGTTTCCAGTCAATCATGAGAGCTGTTGAACCATGTCTCTGAAATTCCCACACGTAGTGGTCGCATACTGACCTCTTATTGGATGTTCCGAGATTGCAAATAGGACTTGTTACTATACTTACCTTGGGTTTGTGTGCTTTAGTCAACCTACCACTAATGCCCCCAATACTACCCACTGGAATATTTTCCGAGCTGATAATTTCTACCTCTGGACCAACCCAAGACCCCCCCCCCCCGTTGCCTAGTTTAAAAGCCCCTCTAACTTTTTGGCCATCTTCACTCCCAGCAGATCTGCACCCTCCTCATTTTGGTGCAGTCCGTCCCTTCTATAGAACTGGTGACCGACTGAGAAGTCAGTCCAGTTCTCCAGGAACCCAAACCTCTCCTTACTACACCAGCTCCTCCGATCCACACACACTACTCGGCCAACACTCAGATACTCACAATACACCGGTACTCCCCAACACTCACAATACTCAGGTACTACCTGACACTAATACTCAATACAGCCCACATGCACTCGCAGCACTCGTGTACTTCCAATACACAGGTACACACTCACACTACACAGGTACCTTGACACCTGTTATAGCCTCCTGTTTTTAACTCACCACTTAGTCCAGTTCCACTTGGTCTAAGTTCTAGCAAGCAAAAAGGTGGCAAGGTCAAAGAGGAGCAGGCTCAAAGTGAGTTCTGCAGAAAGTTATATAGGCCTCAAGCACCTGTTAACCACTCCCCTTAATTAGTAGGCTGAAGGAAGGAAAGAAAAAAAAAAAGGCTGTTTAAAAAGTGACATGGTGTTAAAAAAGCTGCAAGGAACCCCCCCCCCCCCCCCCCAAAAAAAAAAAAACTAAAAATGCAACACAGCACTCACCAGCAGTCAAAAGCAAAACTTGTTCACACTCTCCACTCAAGGTTCCCACTGTTCAGCTTCCAACCAGCAAGTCTGGCAGCTACCTACTTTGGAAAGATTTCCTCTATTTGTTGTGTCTCCAGGACAGGAAGTGAAGGGATTATATCCCTATGGGACACAGACATATTGTAAATTTGGAGCCCCCTGACAGGGGTTTTAACCACTCTGCTCTATCCAAAATAAAAATGGCATTAAATATACAGTGTGTTGAAAAAGTATTCACACCCCTTGAAATTTTCCACATTTTGTCATGTTACAACCAAAACCTAAATGTATTTTATTGGGATTTTATGTGATAGACCAACACAAAGTGGCACATAATTGTGAAGTGGAAGGAAAATGATAAAAGGTTTTCATTTTTTTTTGCAAATAAGTATATGAAAAGTGTAGCGTGTATTTGTATTCAGCCCCCCTGAGTCAATACTTTTGTAGAACCTCCTTTCACTGCAATTACAGCTGCAAGTCTTTTTGGGGATGTCTCTACCAACTTTTGCACATCTAAAGTGAAATTTTTGCCCATTCTTCTTTGCAAAATAGCTCAAGCTCTGTCAGATTGGATGGAGAGCGTCTGTGAACAACAATTTTCAAGTCTTGCCACAGATTCTCATTTTGATTTAAATCTGGACTTTGATTGGGCCATTCTAGCACATGAATATGTTTTTGATCTAAACCATTCCATTGTAGCTCTGGCTGTATGTCTAGGGTCGTTGTCCTGCTGGAAGTTGAGCCTCTACCTCAAGTCTTTTGCAGACTCTAACAGGTTTTCTTCTAAGATTTCCCTGTATTTGACTCCATCCATCTTCCCATCAACTCTGACCGGCTTCCCTGTCCTTGCTGAAGAAAAGCATCCCCACAACATGATGCTGCCACCACCATGTCTCACGGTGGGGATGGTGTGTTCAGGGTGATGTGCATTATTAGTTTTCTGCCACACATAGTGTTTTGCTTATAGGCCAAAAGTTCAATTTTGGTCTCATCTGACCAGAGCACCTTCCTCCACATTTTTGCTGTGTCCCCCACATGGCTTCTCGCAAACTGCAAACGGGACTTCTTATGGCTTTCTTTCAACAATGGCCTTCTTCTTGCCACTCTTCCATAAAGGCTGGATTTGTGGAGAGCACGACTAATAGTTGTCCTGTGGACAGATTCTCCCACCTGAGTTGTGGATCTCTGCAGCTCCTCCAGAGTTACCATGGGCCTCTTGGCTGTTTCTCTGATTAATGCTCTCCTTGCCCAGCCTGTCAGTTTAGGTGGACGGCCATGTCTTGGTAGGTTTGCAGTTGTGCCATACTCTTTCCATTTTCAGATGATGGATTGAAAAGTGCTCTGTGAGATGTTAAAAGCATGGAATGTTTTTTTTTTTAACCTAACCCTGCTTTATACTTCTCCACAACTTTATCCCTGACCTGTCTGGTGTGTTCCTTGGCCTTCATGATGCAGTTTGTTCACTAAGGTTCTCTAACAAACCTCTGAGGGCTTCAAAGAACAGCTGTATTTATACTGAGATTAAATTACACACAGGTGGACTCTATTTACTAATTAGGTGACTTCTGAAGGCAATTGGTTCCACTAGATTTTAGTTGGTGGTATCGGAGTAAAGGGGGCTGAATACAAATGCACACCACACTTTTCAGATATTTATTTGTAAAACATTTTGAAAACCATTTATCATTTTCCTTCCACTTCACAATTATGAGCCACTTTGTGTTGGTCTATCACATAAAATCCCAATAAAATACATTTACATATTTGGTTGTAACATGAAAAATTTTGAAAATTTCAAGGGGTGTGAATACTTTTTCAAGGCACTGTACTTTAAAAAGTTTTTATATTGCCATTTGAAGTCTTGAAAACCATCTTGTAGCTGTCCATAAAAGCCCAGCGCGGGACAGCGTTCGCTGTAAATCTTTTCCGCAGCCCAGCAATATTGCTTTCTCCAGAGCAGGAAATGGGATCTGCGTCTCCGAAATAATTACAATGAACGTTACTGCCGTGTTAGCGGTCACAAAACACATTGATTCCCACAAGAAAGCAGATCTGACACATGTGTAGGTTGTAATGTGCTCCAGCCAAGTCTGCTGGAGGAGGCGGAGGTCTATGGCGTGCAGCTGTGCTGTGTGAGATTTGTTCCAGATTCCCCCCCCCCCCCCCCCCTCGGCCCTCCCAGAGAATCCTCGCCATTGTTAGTCAGCGAAAGCCTTGGGGAAGTACCTAGAGCCCCTGTTCTGGGTTTTCTTTCCACTTCCATATGCTATGAGCCATGCTTTCCTGATTAGAATCGCTTGTAGAATGTTGGTGAAGGATGTTTTCAAATACTAATTAAAGTAGGAACTTGGCCAAAATGAATCAGGAAAAGCACGACACCAGTGACCGGACTGTTCTCATATCGGTCATACATTTTTGTTAAAGGATCAGTGCACTTTAATACAAAATACCTTTAGCCTTTAATCTGACCCACTCCATTGATGTGTAGTTACCCCAATCCGATGGCTTTGCTGTCCCGGGAATGACTGCGCGTTACAGCTCTATAGACTTCTATGGGGCTGTGTCCTGAGGTCGGACATGATCAGAGAAGGTCCCATAGAAGTCTATGGGTTGTAACACGCAGGCACAACCAGCACGATCTATAGCAGAACTGTGGCCAGCTGATGATGGGTGGGTTAGGTCAGGGTAAGGGTGCAAAAAAAAAAAAGGATCAGTCCACTTTGTTTTACAATGCATGTACCACTTTAAGAACTCCAGACCTGTGCAATTCGTTTAGTTCCGAATTCGTTTTTTAACCAATTTTGACAAATTCGTTAATTCCTGAAATTTCCAAATTTTTCAATTTCCGAAATTACGAAATTCAAAAATTCGAAAATCTGAAAAAAAGAAAGAAAATCAGTAAAATTTGAAATAATAACTATTAAATTATAGGTATTGGAATTTCCTTTCAAATTTGGCTGTTAACGTAACGAGTATGAATTTATCCGAAGTTACAAATTATCTGAAATAACGAATGCCGTATCTAAAAGAATGGAACGTAACGATCTAATAATAATAAATAATAATAATAATAACTTTTTTATTATTTATTATTAATTTGTTCCATTCCATTTGTTTAGATGCGGCATTCGTTATTTTGGATAATTCGTAACTTCAGAAAAATTAGTATTCGTTACATTCACAAACAGCCAAATTTGAAAGGAAATTCCAATACCTATAATTTAATAGTTATTATTTTGAATTTTACTGATTGATTTTTCTTTTTTTTTTCGGATTTCTGAATTTCCGAAAAAAGCAAAAAAATGAATGAAACGAAAACTAACACATTTTTTGTCGGTGCACATGTCTAAAGACCTCATTTACATGATCCACTTTTAGGGCTTCTCATTCGCACCCACATGCCTGCCAGATTGGGGTGATTGGCTGTGTCCGTACAGCTGCTGCATCCCCATAGACTTGAATGGGCTGCCTGCACACAATACTTGGAGGTTCAAACTGCATAAACACATATCCCATTCGGAGACTACAGGCCTCGGTGTGAATGAGGCTTATAGATAAACTCTAGGCAAACCAGTAATTACACGTAAGGCTTACACAGCTATGACAAACAGCATAGTCATATTTGGCAGGGGATCAGGTTTTCATCTGCTGCAGTTAGGGAACACCTATAGGCCTTGCCCCTCCTCCAGCCTGTGACTGGACAGTAAAAGAGAAGCAGAAGACTGATCAGTTCATCTCTGTACCACTCTGCTCTCACCCCTCCTTGTTGGCACATGAACACCGGAGCACAGCTGATTGGCTCCCTGATTGGGCTACTTCTTCAGCCTGAGCCCTGCTATACAGGGACTTGAGGCTGATACTGAGTCACTTTCAGGTACACTAAAAAATAAAATGTAATGTTGTATTATTAAAGACATAGCTGTAATAATTTGAGTACTTTTATATCTGCATGGAGTTCAGCTTTAGGCTAGGATATAGACAATCTGAGACACTGTATTGTCAAAAGTATTGGTACACCTGCCTTTACGCGCACATGAACTTTAATGACATCCCAGTCTTGGTCCATAGGGTTCAATATTGAGTTGGCCCACCCTTTGCAGCTATAACAGCTTCAACTCTTCTGGGAAGGCTGTCCACAAGGTTTAGGAGTGTGTCTATGGGAATGTTTGACCATTCTTCCAGAAGCGCATTTGGGAGGTCAGGCGCTGATGTTGGACGAGAAGGCATGGCTCACAGTGTCCGCTCTAATTCACCCCAAAGGTGTTCTATCGGGTTGAGGCCAGGACTCTGTGCAGGCCAGTCAAGTTCCTTCACTCCAAACTCGCTCATCTATGTCTTTATGAACCTTGCTTTGTACACTGGTGGGCAGTCATGTTGGAACAGGAAGGGGCCATCCCCAAACTGTTCCCACAAAGTAGGGAGCATGAAATTGTCCAATATGTCTTGGTATGCTGACGCCTGAGCCAAGCCCAACCCATGAAAAACAGCCCCACACCATAATCCCCCCTCCACCAAATGATTTGGACCAGTGCACAAAGGCAGGCGTCCCAATACTTTTGACAATATAGTGTATATGATCTCATCATCTTTTAGGTCTGGGTCAGGGATTTCGTTCAGTTGAAAAATGATTGGTACAGTTTTTTGGGGGGAATGTTAAAGGGACATCCATATAGGATGTCTATATCTCCCACCACTGCTATAGTTGTGCAGAGTCTTCAGCACTGCCACTTGCACCAGTGACAATGGCTATATAGTCATAATGCATAGCCTGGGTGGGACTTTGTCCGATTAGCCAAAACATATTTCCTTTAGTTCTTCTTAGAGTAAGGAAAGGTTTGTTGCCGTCTTTGTCCCATTTGGGAGATTTCCTTCATTTCTTGACCCCTGGATGCAACAGAGAGGAAATCTCTCCAAAGTGAGGGAAATCCAATCTCTGACAATGTTCACCAGAACGGGCATCACTATGGAAGGGTTTACTGTCATCCATTGTTTTATTGACAATCCTATTTTTTTCTCCCAGTGACAATGGTCTTGGGGACAAATAGAGGCTTTAGGTAAACTTTAAAGGAGGTTCTGATCTGACTTTGATGAATGCTTGTTCTGGGTCAGTGATTCACACAGGGATCTGGCAGGAGTGAGGATGGGAAAAGTATAGGAAGCACTTGCTGGGGGGAGGGAAGGGATTTTTTTTTCCTGGTAGGTACCTTTTTAAATATCAATTTTTCAATGGCAGAGGCTTGATGGCCCCATGTGTGTCTTGCAGGGATCCATAGTAGTGGGCATTGATTATGACTGCCAAGAGAAGAAAGTGTACTGGACCGACGTCTCTGGACGTACAATCAGTCGAGCCGGCCTGGAGCCCGGGGCGGAACCAGAAGTCATTATTAGCACAGGTAACTTTTTTTTTTTTGTTTTACGTTTTTTTTCCTATCAGCTCCACAAACTATGGCCCATAGCCGAACAATGCTACAAATATTGTAGGTAAATACAGCTGATTGTATTAAGATAACCCATAGACATGTAATAAATTGTAAGATCTTATTGTGTCTGTACTATGTAATGGAATGAGAACTTATTATTATTATTATTATTATTATACAGGATTTATATAGCGCCAACAGTTTACGCAGAGCTTTACAATATAAAAGGGAGACAATACAGTTATAATACAATAAAATACAAGAGGATTAAGGGGGCCCTGCTCAGAAGAGCTTACAATCTAATAGGGTGGGGCAGGTGGTACAAAAGGTTGTAACTGTGGGCAATGAGCTGATGGAAGTGGTAAAAGATTAGTTGGAGACGTGATAGGCTTTCCTGAAGAGATGAGTTTTCAGGGATCGCCTGAAGCAGCAAGAGTAGGGGATAGCCGGACCGGTGGAGGTAGTGAGTTCCAGAGGATGGGAGAGGCTCTGGAGAAATCCTGGAGACGAGCATGGGAGGAGGAGATGAGAGAGCTTGAGAGTAGGAGGTCTTGAGAAGAGTGGAGAGGACGATTTGGGTGATATTTGGAGAAAAGATTGGCTACCCCTTTATGACCAGAGATCAAATTGATGTCTAGATGCCCAGACCAAATTTACAGTGTCTGTATGCTTTGTTTAATGTAACAATAATCTTATAACAAATTCTCCCTAAATATTCTTTTTAAGGACATCTAAGTCAGATTAGGGCCTTAGGGCTCTTTCATACTGGCGGTAATGCTTGCTGCCCTCTGAAAAGCAATCGGCAGTGGATCACTTATCAGAGGGTGGTATAGCAGTGGCTGTCAGGCATTCAGGAGGCTCTACTGCTGCCATCTGATGTCTGTTTTTTTAAATTGTTGAACAGGCTTAAAGTGGTTGTAAAAGCTATAGGCTTTTTACCTTAGGGAATTCTCTGCATTAAGGTAAAAAAAATACCTTCTATGATCATCTCCTTCCCAGCCCCCCTAAATACTTACCTGAGCCCAATGTCAATCCATCACGGTGCCACTGTGAGGGGGGGGAGCCACACTCTGTGTGTGTCAATAGACACACGCAGCCCGGCTCAGGATCGAGCCTGCACGAGTGCCCTCATAGCAGCTTGCTATGGGGGTAATTTGAAGGGAGGAGGAGCGAAGATCACAGGCGGGGGACCCCAGAAAAGGAGGGCCAGGACCACTCTGTGTAAAACCATGACACAGAGCAGGTAAGTATACAATGTTTATTATTTTAATTAAAAAAAACAAAACTTTACAATCACTTTAAACTTGTATTTGATACAATGTTTTTATTAATACTGACTCTGCTTTTTTTATTGTAAGCTGTGAATTTATATTTAAATTCTTTTGATTTTTGTAATTGCGTCTATTCTGGTATTAGAGGCGCACTGCCACCTTCAGGCAGCAGACACATCTGCAGGCTAATGGTTTATTTTGTGAATGAACCACTAACTAGTCTGTATGCCAGTGGTTCTCAACTCCAGTCCTCAGGACCCACCAACAGGCCAGGTTTGCAAGATAGCTGAAATACATCACAGGTGATATCATTTGCTGCTCAGTGATTGCAGTATTCTAGTCTGCATCTCCCCAAGGTAATACTTAAAATCTGACCTGTTGGTGGGTCCCGAGGACTGGAGTTGAGAACCACTGCTGTATGTGATCAATAAAATTGACTGTAAAGGCGATCAGATGATCTGGAATGACACGGATTGGCTCCTGATCATTGGGGGAGACCTGGAGCTAACATTTGAGAACTTGGAGCTCTTACACAGCTGTGCGTTCCTCATTCAAAGTTGGAAAATTATTATTCCTATAGCACAGGGCACCATTTCTGTGAACGTTTATAGCCAGATTAAAGGCACTTCTGCTTAAAAAGCTTGGCAGAATTGACATATTATTGTACACAGATTTGCAGAGTTACCATGTCATGGGTTCAGTATATCTAATTTTTAATGTGTGTGATTTATGGGGCAGCAGCTGAGACATACATTCGGTGTTACATTCCCACAATTTAAGTTTTTTTGTTTGATGTTTTTATCTTAGATCTGATGAGTCCGGAAGGCCTGGCTATCGATTATCTGCGGAAAACTATGTTCTGGACTGACAGCGGCACTGATAAAATTGAGAGCGCGCGGCTGGACGGAACATTCAGGAAAACCCTGTTTGACACAAACCTGGTGAATCCTCGTGCCATCACTGTGGATGCTGTACGAGGGTAAGTAGCACTGGCCATTCAGTGAAGGTACACTGTCCATTGTGTAAAGTTCCTTTATTCAAGCCATAAAGACTTTTAATTTGTCAAAGTTAATGGTACCTTTGCCACATGACTGTTGGATAACAAGGTGATTGGCCATGTGTAACAACTGCTTTTTTGCTAAAATGTGATTGTTGGATAAGCAAATTAGCAAGTTTCAGCTTCTTTGGATTAGTAATTTATGGTATAACACGAACTATGGTCACCTTCCCTAACACCCCCTAAAATGCCCCCTTCTCCACTTACCTGAATTGCAGGGTGTTTCTTCCTGCAGGAATCTCTGGATTTGAAGACTGCAAGTCCCTTCTGCCACTATGGCAGGGAATTCCCAGATCACACCGGCGGCACATGAGGTCACCACATTTGTAGAGCATTGTTTACCTCCTTCAGCCCCAGAAGGTCCACACCTCCCCTACAGACCTGGGGCTGTAGATAAACAATTGCAGGAACCTGTGCTGTGTGGCTGCAGTGCAGGCCTGAATGCAAACAATGAATAAATGTATTGTTTTATTTGGGTGAATTCTTTTTTGCAAAATGTGGACTGTGCCTTTTTAAAACTCCATTGTTTTATTTTTATTTAGATAGATAGATAGATAGATAGATAGATAGATAGATAGATAGATAGAGATCTCAATAGATAGATCTATCGAGATCTCTATCTATCTATCTATCTATCTATATATATATATATATATATATATATATATATATATATATATATATATATTCCAAAGACATGCTGGTAGGTTAATTGGATCCTGTGTAAATTGGCCCTAGTATGTATATGTATGAATGTGAGTTAGGGACCTTAGATTGTAAGCACCTTGATGGTAGGGATTGATGTGAATGCACAATATAATATATCTAGCGCTGCGTAAATTGACGGCGCTATACAAGTACCTGAAATTATATATATATATATTATAAATTTTTTCAAACGCTTTTTTTTTTTTTTTTTTTTAATAACTCTTTATTATTTGTGGACAGAGGAAGAGGTGGATTGAAATTTAACACAGATACTTATTGCTCTCTCTGTCTCACCCCCCCGCAGGAACCTGTACTGGACAGACTGGAACAGAGAGGCTCCAAAGATCGAAACCTCTTACGTAGACGGCTCAAACAGGAGGATTCTGGTCAATGATAATCTTGGCTTACCCAATGGACTGACATTTGATCCTTTCTCCAAGCAAATATGTTGGGCAGATGCAGGTACTTTCTTTTTTATATAATGTTCTCGTCTTCTACACTATTTTTTAACTTACCATTTACTTGGCTGCTGATTTAGGTTTAGACAGAATCTGTTGTAGCCATTCCTAAAACTGAATGAAGAGGGATAACCCTGCAAATGCAAGTAAGCAGAATCCAGCAGACTTACAAACCCTTTTTTTCAAGGCTTGATTGCCTAGATATAAACTTGAAGGATAAAACTGATCCGGCAACACATTTCAGATCTACACCAGACCCCATGGGGCTGATTTACTAAAACCGCAGAGTGCAAAATCTGGTGCAGCTCTGCATGGTAGCCAATCGGCTTCCAACTTGTTCAATTAAGCTTTGACCAAAAATAAAAACAGATTATTTTTTCTCTTTCTATGCAGAGCTGGACCAGATATTTCACACTCCAGTTTTAGCAAATCAACCCCCATGAGTCAGAGCTTGTTGTGACCAAGACTGTATGCTACAGTTACCATGTATGAGCGATAAACTTGGGTACAACCAGCCTGTCTGATTTTTTTCCCTGCGATCATTGCTAGCAGCTATAGCCGCTAGCAATAATCCCTGTGTTCTCCCGAATGGGACGGCTCCCCCTGCCCAGAGAACACGATATATGTAAGACAAAAACAATTCCATAGCACAACTCACCAACCACTCTGCTGACCAACAAAATTAATCTGTCTAACCGTCTGTTAAAAGCAGGGGTTTAGTTAGCACACATTTGCAAACGCATGTGAAAGCTGCAAGGCCTCGTCACGGCACCCTGTGTGGCTTGCAGTCCTAACACTACAAATTTATAAGTGTCTCCACAGTGGAAGCACATGCATGGAATGGATAGATGTGGGGCAGGTGAGCCTGGAGGCAGCCCAAGCCCCCTTAAAGGAACAGGAGGACACTGGACACCCAGCAAGAGCACAATGGCAGCGAAGGTGCCCAGTGTGTCCCCCGGACCATATATACGAACAGTAACAAAAAACTGGCCACTGCCCCCACCTAGGGCTGGGAAAAAAATCGATTTAAATCTTGAATCGAGTTGAGAGGTCAAATCGATTCAAAATTTAAGCAAATCGATTTTTTTAGATTTTTTTTTTTTCACCGCGCCGGTCCCGAGGCGCTGCGGGCATGGGTTTTTAGGCGAGGCCGCGGCTTCGGCCTAGTCCGCGGCTACGGCCAGACGCCGCGGACTAGGCCGAAGCCGCGGCCTCGCCTAAAAGCTCATGCCCGCAGCGCCTCGGGACCGGCGCGGTTTCCAAAAATAAAAACTCGATTCGAATCGTGAATCGAGTTTTTTTTAAGAGAATCGAAGATTTTTTTTTTTTTTTAAAGAAAATCTCCCAGCCCTACCCCCACCTATAACTGGCCTTCACAGCAAGGAGCACATGGAGGGGCATATACATGTAAGACAAAAAGAATTCCATAGCTCAACTCACCAACCAGTCTGCTGACCTGCCCCACATCTATCCATTCCATGCATGTGCTTCCACTGTGGAGACACTTAGAAATTTGTAGTGTTAGGACTGCAAGCCACACAGGGTGCCGTGACGAGGCCTTGCAGCTTTCACATGCGTTTGCAAATGTGTGCTAACTGAACCCCTGCTTTTAACAGGCGGTTAGACAGCTTAATTTGGCTGGTCAGCAGACTGGTTGGTGAGTTGAGCTATGGAATTGTTTTTGTCTTACATGTATATGCCCCTCCATGTGCTCCTTGCTGTGAAGGCCAGTTATAGGTGGGGGCAGTGGCCAGTTTTTTGTTTTTGTTTTGTCAGAGTACACAATAGCTTCATGGGAGGGATTCCCCATCAACACTGACTGTGTTGATTGGGGGAATAAAGCAATTTTCTTTAGTTTGCAGGAAAGAAAATGGCTTCATCTATGACTGGCTTTAGGCTCCTTTTGGATGGGGGCAGACTCCACATAGATAAGCAGGGGATCTGTTCTCTGATCAGAGCAGGTGGATGACAGGCCTGTGTCTCCTCAATTTCTGCAGAGCAGAATCAAACAGAGCCGGCGTTACTCTATGGGCAGTCGGGTGTAAACAGACTTCATTGTCCGTTTTACATTCGACTGCCCTCCAATCTCCCTACAGATACCCTTACAATTTTTTTTATTCTTTATTGACAGATTGGATTGGAGGTAGGTGGGTGTAAATGGACACAAGTTCGTTTACACCTGCCAGTCCATAGGGATGAATAGAGGATCCAATCGGGTCCGCCTGAAAAACTGACAGGCAGACCTGACTGGACCCTTCATGTGAAAGGGGGCTTAAACATACTCCTTTTTTCATAACTGTAGCAGTATTTTTATTTTTTTTTTAACAAGTGGGTACACAAGTAGTGTGATCAATGGATGCTAAATGCAGTCAGCCATTAATCAGGTTTACCATTCAGGAATACCTAGCATGCTGCGTTTTGTTCATGGTGATTTATTTTTTATTTTTTCCCCAGGAACCAAGAAACTAGAATGTATTCTTTCCAATGGAAGTGGACGGCGTGTGGTACAGAGTAACCTCAATTATCCCTTCAGTATTGTGGGCTTCGCCAATCACTTCTACCACACGGACTGGAGGAGGTAAGAAAGGACCATTACTTCCAATTGATTTAGGGCTCGTTCACACCAGAACACAGTGCGGGAAACCAACAGTTTGTGTGCATTTTCCACACTGCATGCAAAATGCACTGGGTGTCATAAAATAAACAATGCAGATTGCAAATGCAGTGTGTTTGCTTGCACCAGATTGCATGATACTGCACTACCATGTAATCTGATGCAGTGCGCTTTTAGCGCATGCACTACTTTTGCTGCAATCCAGTGTTATTTTAGATGAATGGGTTGAAAATTGCACCACAAGGAGTTGCAGTGTGTCAGGCGTTACCCGGCCCTTAGAGTAAAGGATTTATTTGTGTCCAATTCCTTTAAAATTTTTAGTCTGTCCAGTACAGGGCCTTCTGTCTGACATTGCCTGAGCCCCAACATTTAATGGCTCAGTGTCAGAACCTTTGTGGTAAGTCAGGCAGATGTCTAGGCCCTGTGTTTTAACATAATTCCTAGGCATTTATAAAGAAAGAAAAAAAAATCTATAATGGTGCTTTAGATTAGAAGAAAGTATACCAATCTACCTGACAGGTTCACGTTAAAGTGGAAGTTCAGCCAAAACCTACCCTCTGCCACATTCTAAACCTAATCTATCTGGTCCTGTAAAGAAGAAATCACTATACTTGCCTTGCCAGTTCTGCAGCTGCTCCGGTCTGGTCCCACGCTGAGCTGTCAGCAGCGGCTTTCAATGTGTGCAGAAGAGAGCCGACAACGGAAGCCCCTTAGTAAGTCTTTGGGTGATGTCACTTCACAGCCGTTGTCAGTTCTCTCCTTCACACAGCATCTACCGCTGGAGACCGGATCGGCTTCAGAAAAGGTAAGTACAGCGATCTTCTCTTTATAGGTTTATATTAGTTTTAGAATGTGGCTAAGAGTAGATTTAGCGTTAGATTCCACTTTAAGGTGTCCGTTCACCCATAACTAGTATTTAAATGTTTGGGCAGATGATGGAGGGATAATTCAATGGGTTATTATCCCAGGGGTAAGGGTTTGTGCACTTATGTGACATCACCTCTCTGCCTCTCCACCTTGTCCAATCAGAGAATGCTTTGCATTCATTCAGAAATAACAAAACATTCTATGAATGGCACTCGTGCCGAGCAGCCAATCATGTATTATAAGGCAGCAGCTCAGCACGGGACCTGGAAGCAAGTCACAGGAATAGCCATGTCTACTTCCAGGGGCATCGGCCAGGTATGATACAGTGGGGCAAAAAAGTATTTAGTCAGCCACCAATTGTGCAAGTTCTCCCACCTAAAAAGATGAGAGGCCTGTAATTTGTCATTATAGGTATACCTCAACTATGAGATACAAAATGTGGAAACAAATCCAGACAATCACATTGTCTGTCTGATTTTTGAAAGAATTTATTTGCAAATTATGGTGGAAAATAAGTATTTGGTCACCTACAAACAAGCAAGATTTCTGGCTCTCACAGACCTGTATCTTCTTCTTTAAGAGGCTCCTCTCTCCTCCACTCATTACCTGTATTAATGGCACCTGTTTGAACTTGTTATCAATATAAAAGACACCTGTCCACAACCTCAAACAGTCACACTCCAAACTCCACTATGGTGAAGACCAAAGAGCTGTTGAAGGACACCAGAAACAAAATTGTAGACCTGCACCAGGCTGGGAAGACTGAATCTGCAATAGTCAAGCAGCTTGGTGTGAAGAAATCAACTGTGGGAGCAATAATTAGAAAATGGAAGACATACAAGACCACTGATAATCTCCCTCGATCTGGGGCTCCACGCAGGATCTCACCCCGTGGGGTCAAAATGATCACAAGAACGCTGAGCAAAAATCCCAGAACCACACGGGGGGGACCTAGTGAATGACCTGCATAGAGCTGGGACCAACGTAACAAAAGCTACCCTCAGTAACAAACTACGCCGCCAGGGACTCAGATCCTGCAGTGCCAGACGTGTCCCCCTGCTTAAGCCAGTACATGCCCGGGCCCGTCTGAGGTTTGCTAGAGAGCATTTGGATGATCCAGAAGAGGACTGGGAGAATGTCATATGGTCAGATGGTCAGATGAAACCAAAGTAGAACTGTTTGGTAGAAACACAACTCGTCGTGTTTGGAAGAGAGAGAATGCCGAGTTGCAACCAAAGAACACCATACCTACTGTGAAGCATTGGGGTGGCAACATCATGCTTTGGGGCTGTTTCTCTGCAAAGGGAACAGGATGACTGATCCGTGTACATGAAAGAATGAATGGGGCCATGTATCGTGAGATTTTGAGTGCAAACCTCCTCCCATCAGCAAGGGCATTGAAGATGAAACGTGGCTGGGTCTTTCAGCATGACAATGATCCCAAACACACTGCCCAGGCAATGAAGGAGTGGCTTCGTAAGAAGCATTTCAAGGTCCTGGAGTGGCCTAGCCAGTCTCCAGATCTCAACCCCATAGAAAACCTTTGGAGGGAGTTGAAAGTCCATGTTGCCCAGCGACAACCCCAAAACATCACTGCTCTAGAGGAGATCTGCATAGAGGAATGGGCCAACATACCAGCAACAGTGTGTGACAACCTTGTGAAGACTTACAGAAAACGTTTGACCTCTGTTTTTGCCAACAAAGGATATATAACAAAGTATTGAGATGAACTTTTGATATTGACCAAATACTTGTTTTCCACCATAATTTGCAAATAAACTTTCAAAAATCAGACAATGTGATTGTCTGGATTTGTTTCCACATTTTGTCTCTCATAGTTGAGGTATATCTATGATGACAATTACAGGTCTCTCTCATCTTTTTAAGTGGGAGAACTTGCACAATTGGTGGCTGACTAAATACTTTTTTGCCCCACTGTATACATAATTCTTCTTTATTGAGATCTGTCAATTTATAGTGAGTGTCTATGCAATGTCCTTCTTAAACCCACCTCTCCAAGCACTCCACCACACCTTCCTCTTGTGCAGCTGCAACCAAAATACCAAATATCAGCTGGTGTCTGAGCCTAGAAGGAGCAGGGATGGCATCCACCCTCCATCATGTAACAGTGCCCAAATTCTGCATCACAGAAGCTCACATGCTTCCCACAAAGTGTCTTTTTAAACACAGGTGCAATGTATAGCCATATTACCCAGGTAAAACCAGAAAGCTTTTCAGTGACCCCAGTAGACACCCCTACAACTGATACAAGCAGATATGTAATATTCATCATCCTATACATTCACTTCCAAACTTACCAGATCAGACTTCAAGGAACAGTTCACCCTTGGGAACATGTTCCTGCAGCCTCTCTCCACCCGCTGTCACAATTTTTGAAAAGAAAGCAGCCATGCAGGACTCCGCCCACACGTCCATGTCATTCATTTACAGAGTTCTGTGAATGAATGAATACAAGTACCAACATCCTTTCCTTGTAGTTCTCAATGAACTAGCAGGGTGCTGGTGAGTGCCATAGGTTGTTCATTGATGCTTCCTGTCATTCAGTAACTGCCTGCCCATGTTGGAGGTACAGGCAGAGAGCCAGCTACCCTGACAGTCAGCAGGAGCCTGAGATTGTACTGGTGATCTGCCGATTTGCAGGTGAACTTCTCCTTTAACCACTTCAATATCGGGCACTTTTCCTGCCCAGGCCAATTTTCGGTGAATTTTACTGCTATAAGCAAATATTACTGAATGACAGTGTGTCGACACTTTGTATTATTGTGATAAGCCACAGCTAATCACATGGTACAACTGGGCTGCGATTGGCCCTGTCTGTGCAATGTGATCACTAACCAATCACAGCTAGAAATACAATTGTGTACAATGAAAGGAAGCCATTCATTGTTTACAACGGTCATGTGATCTGCTGTGATTGGTCATAGCGATCACATGGTGCCAGCAGTGGGCTGGTACACTGATCAGTCATTCCCAGGAGGACGTCATATGTATGTCCTCCCAGAATAGGGTTCTCACCCGAACGTCCTTTTACAAAAGGCGCGGGTGAGAAGCAGTTGGCATGTCAAATGAGGTTTCAACTTGCTTGCCATTCACATCCTTTTCTGCCATTTAAATCGGACTTCAGTCTTTTTCATGTTTTGCTAAGCTGGCCTGCCTCACATTGACATGATGCAGCAAGGATAACACATGCGGGTTAGGTTTCTGGTGTAAAAGCATTTTGTAGCTGAATTCTTCTGTCTTTTCCAGGGACGGTGTGATATCCATAAATAAGGAAAACGGACAGATCACAGAGGAATATCTCCCAGAACAGCGATCACACCTCTATGGAATAACAGCAATATATCCATATTGTCCTTCTGGTGAGTCTCCACATTGTGTACTTGTACACGCTTCTTTGTGATGGTTTGCATCTACCATTTAAAAAAAAAATCCAATGTTTTGTCCACAGTGGTGTTAAAGTATCAGGACCTGATATCTATTTTGATTCATCTTTGTTTCAGAACATGCCATTTTGGGACTGGCAGGTCCTTCAGTGCTATAATGCCAATGTACAGATCAATATAGGTGTTTGACTGTGTCATGCCACTCACTTGCTGCACGCCAGAATAACACAGAGGGCACCTCACCCTGTACCCACCTGGAGACTAGGGGCCATGTGCAAGCTTCAGATTTGGTCAGAAATAAAAAGAAAAGCATTAAAGTTTACACACTATACTGACACAAACATTTTTCTTCTTCTTACTGCAGTATAATAAACACAAACTATCAGCGATTTGTAAAATTTTATATTGGAGCAAAATAAGACCTTTTGATCTACAATGGGGAAAAAAAAGTGAGCTGGCAATACACAGGGGAATTCATAAAAGGGCGATATAGACGCCCTTTAGAATTCTGCTGGTGCTTGTGCCCGATTCATGTATCTATGAATAGGTCCATGTGCCCACCCTGGCCACACTAACGGGCACATGGCTGAAGAGCCCTTTACTTTGATTTACGAGGTAAGACCCTAATCAGTAAAACTTTATTTATTTATTTATTTTTAAATACACTAAGGTGGATATTTATAAAAGCAATTAACCTGACATTCACTGCAGGAGAATCTTTCTGGTACATGCATTTTAACCACTTCCGGACCGCCCACTGTATATATACACGTCGGCACTTTAAAGATGGATATCTCGGCAACGGCAGCAGCTGCTGCCATAACTGAAATATCCATCTCTTCAGTGAGCGGTCCGATTTATGATAATGGTGTTCTCTGCGATGAATTCACCGCGAGATCACTTTTAATCGGCGGCGGGAGAGGGGATCACTCTCCCATGATTACCGGAGCCATCGATAGTGGTGGAGACGACCGGGTCCTCTTCCTAGCTGGGTATGGATACGAGTGAGGGCAAGATGGCCCCCACACCATAGCAGGGCAGAAGCGACATCAAAATGTCACTTCCACCCATACTTAAAAAAAAAAAAAAAAAAGGACATTTTTCTTTTGTCATTTTTTTCAAATGACATTTTTTTTTTTTTTTATCTCATATTTAAGAGGTCCTGTCATGCTTTTTTCGATTACAAGGAATGCTTACATTCCTTGTAATAGGAATAAAAGTTACCCAATTTTTTTTAAGTTTTAAAATCAATAAAGTAAAAATTAAAAAAAACAAAAACATTTTTTTCTTATTTAAGCGCAGAAGCAAACACAAACGTAAGCAGCGCCCGCATATGAAAACAGTGTTCAAACCACACATGTGAGGTATCGCCGCGATCGTGAGAGTGAGAGCAATAATTCTAGCCCTAGACCTCCTCTAGAACTCAAAACATGCAACCTGTAGAATTTTTTAAACGTCGCCTATGGAGATTTGAGGGTAAAAGTGTGATGCTATTCCATGAGCGGGTGCAATTTTGAAGCGTGACATATTGGGTATCAATTTACTCGGCATAACATTATCTTTCACAAATAGGGAAAAAAAATTGGGCTAACTTTACTGTGCAAATACGGTGTGACAAAAAGTATTGCAATGACCGCCATTTTATTCTCTAGGGTGTTAGAAAAAAAAAAAAAAGGTATAATGTTTGGGGGTTCTAAGTCATTTTCTAGCAAAAAAACTTGTTTTTAACTTGTAAACACAGAGTCTGAAAAACAGGCTCAGGCCTTAAATCGTCGTGACTGACCACCAGTGAATATTTGGTAACAGTCACATTCACACTAGTGCAACTTGTCATGCAACTTTGAACACAAAGTCACATCCTGTTGATTTCAATGGTACCTGTTCCAATCTATGCAACTTATAAAAAAGGTTCCTGCACTGCTTTGATGCGACTTGAGTGCCAGAGAGTATAAAGTTGCACTTGAAATTTGGCGACTTTGGCGTTGCACTAGTGTTGAACGAAGCCTCATTCATTACTTTCTAAATATGGCCCTAAGTAATGACCCAAACAAAGAAAAATCACTGTGCTGAAGTCAAACTATTAGTTCATTCTGATGTATTACTATAGGTTAGTGCACTTGCATCTTTGCTGAACAAGGCTTTAGGACCCATGTCCACTGCTATCCTACCCAACTCTGCAACTTAAATTGTCAGTTCTTGCAGTAAAACATACATAACGTTATTACCACTGTAGGCAGTCTTAAAAGGTTTCTCCCAAGTAGGGGCAATAACAGAGGATATGGTGGAGAACAATGTGCCATAGTTTTGTGCATTTGCATCACTTGCACTAAAGCTTGTTAAAAGGGAGGGGGGAAGCAAGTTCAGTACTTAAAATAATCTTAATGTAAGAATCTGATTTGTAATAGACTTTTTTTTCCCCCAAAGTGTTTAACCACTTCAAAACCAGGCCCATTTCTGACACTTGCTATTTACAAGTTAAAATCTGGATTTTTTGCCAGAAAATTACTTGGAACCCCCAAATAAAAAAAATAATATATTTATATACACACACACACACACACACACACACCTTAGAGAATACCATGGCGGTCATTGCAATATTTTATGTCGCAGGGTATTTGTGCAGCAGTCTTTCAAACGCTTTTTTGGGGAAAAAAAATTGTTTTATTCAAAAAGAAAATGGTAAAGTTGGCCCAATTTTTTTGCATATTGTGAAAGATGATGATATGATGAGTAGATAGATACCTTACATGTTACACTTAAAATTGCACATGCTTGTGGAATAGCGACAAACCATGGTACTTAAAAATGTTTAACGGTTACCAGTTTAGAGTTAGAGTAGTTCTTTTGCTAGAATTATTGCTCTCGCTCTAACGATCGCAGCGATACCTCACATGTGTGATTTGAACATGGTTTACATTTGCGGGCGCAACTTACAAATGCATTTTCTTTGGTGTGCGAGCATGGGGTTTTTTTTACTGTCCCTTTAAAAAAAAAAAAAATCTGATCACTTTTATTGCTGTCACAAGGAATGTAAACATACATTGTGACAGTAATAGGCAGTCACAGGTATTCTTTATGGAGGGATCTGGGGCCTAAAAGACCCCAAACCCCTCCTCTGCACGTCAAAGTATTCAAAATCTACGTGTTTGAATACCTTCGATTTCTTATTTATTTTTTAAAATCGGCACCCTTGGCAGCCAAGTAAACCTGAAATGTTGTTGCTTCCGGGTTACTACAGCGGCGACCCAATCCAATTCGGGGCTCTGGCTGGTGGCTCGGGTCTCCTGTCCCACCGCGACGGACTACAGTTCCTAATTCTGATACTTGTAAGCAGATATCATGTTGGGTTTTACATAGGGGATCCATTCCATACAACCTGGGTCAGGTTTATTTACGTATGCATACAGATTATTTTTCTAAGAACAGCAAAGACATTTTCTCATGTTTATGTATTGCAGGAAAAAAATGAAGTGACTATAACAAAAGACCAATACTGCTAAGGAGGACTTTCCTCCCCCTGTCGCCTCTGGCTCCGTTGAGAAGGATCGGGAAGCAGAAGGACGACTTAAAACTACACAAATATTGAAAAACAAAAATGAACAAATTTCCTTCCAAAAAAATTTATGTGTAAAGTTTTTTTTACCTCAATTTTTACTACTGTATTTTTTAAAGAAATGTTTGTGCCTGTAAAGATTAATAAGATGCGTCCGTTAACCTGTTTAGCTGCAGAGATATGAAAGGCATTGTCAAAAAAATAAAAAAAATCCATAAGGAAATCTCTCAGGCCAAAACAAGGTTAAATTTTAAATCTGTATCGTGTTTACTTTTTTAACTCAAGATTTTAATGGTGCCGATTTTTTTTTTTATATAAATTTTTTTTTTAATCTCTTAATATGTAGATTTCAGTTCATATTATAAACAAGATGTCTACTGTGAAATAGCTAACTGTATATGGCTGTGTCCTACCTATACCAAAACCAACAAACTATAGAATAACTGTATCCCACCCACACCTTCAGAAACCGCTGTACAATGAAACACTTCACAGGTAATTCCAATAAAACATCCTTTTCCTTTACAAAGTCTGGGCTAGTTATTGGGATTTATACTGACTTGGGGGGGTTGTTGGGTATTAAAGTGAACCTGACATAGCTTGAAACCTTTCTAAAGGTAGAAAAGTACCCAAGTGCAGCACCTTGTGTGGCTCTTTCAAGAAACTGCATTATTATTATTATTCTACAGGATTTATATATAGCGGCAAAAGTTTGCGCAGCGCTTTACAGGAGACAGCACAATGCAGGCATTAAGGCTCTATTCACACTGTGGACAAATAAAAGTTGCATCCCATTGTTTTCAGTGGCACCCATTCAGATTGGTGCAAAGTCACAGCGACTTTGAAAACATTCCTGCGCTACTTTAATGCGACTTTGTGCCAGAGAGTGTAAAGTTGGATAAAGTTGTGCTTTGGAGTTGCACAAGTATGGATGGAGCTTAAAAGGTTCACCCGTATTAAGGGTGGAGCACATAACCTGCTCCTATCCACCCACCTCCTGCCACCAGCACTCCCCACTCTGTCAGTGAATGGGGGAGATTTTCCCCAAACTCAGTCACAATTTAAAAATTGCGTGGTTGTGCAGTTGCATCATTCATTTACAGCAGGGATATGCAATTAGTGGAACTCCAGCTGTTGCAGAACTACAATTCCAATGAGGCATAGCAAGACTCTGAGAGCCACAAGCATGAGACCCAGAGGCATAATGGGACTTGTAGTTTTGCAACAGCTGGAGGTCCGCTTAATGAATAGACTACAAGTACCATCAACCAATGTGGCGGATGGCTTGTACTTCTCAATAAACTGTGAGATTCATTGATTCTTCTGCCATTCAGTAATGCCTGCCTGTATTGGTGGTACAGGGAGACTGCTCACTGAGCGTCTGCAAGATCCAGGCATTGTACCCACGATCTACTGATCACGGTTGCAATGCTTTACAGGATGCAATGTAAAAAATAAATAAATAAATGAATGCAAATTTTTTTTTTTTTAAAAAGGTGAACTTAGCCTTTAATTCCCTTGTGTCCCAGTGTTACACCCCCCCCCCCCCCTTTGGAACCTTTGCTCCATTTCATTCCAGTAGAAGTTGAGGCCTAGAGATTGAGGCTGGGTTCACACCATCACCACATGTGGCTCACAGTAGGGGTCCGGTGCGTCCTGATTTACCATTTTAGCCAAATTTTTTGTCTGAATTTGGACCTGAAACGGGCCAAAATACACACAGGGCTCCTGTGCAAATTCGCACTGAAGCCACAGCAGAGATATGTGAACCAGTTCCATAGAGAGCCGGTCATAATCTGCTATTGTGAATTGGATGTGGACAAACCATTGAAGAATGGACTAACTAGATTCCTCTGTAGAATTACCAAAAGGATATAATATGAGGTCAAACCTAAACACTTTCAATTTGTATGTAACTAGGCAGGCCCTTGCACTACATAGGTGAAGGTAAATCTAAAGAACAATGAATAAGAAAATTGTATAATGTATGGCCAGCTTTAGAGATGCTATTTAATTTTCCCTTTGTTTCTGCGAAGAGACCTGGAAAGTACGACCTTTTTAGTGGCCCCTCGAGGACAGCTTTAGAAAATGCTATATCCTTAAACCTGTGGGGGTCATCACAGAAAGACAGACCAAGAAGAAGCTGCTGTGAAACAAACAGGAAGATTTTTATTTTACCTTGTTACAACTATACAAAGGGGGGGACTCAGAGCCACATGCTGGGCGTTTCCGGTATGGGGGTGGAGTGTGAGCCAATAAACTGTTCTCATCTGCCCACTTTGCCCAGTCTGTGGTCAGTCTTGGGATCAGCAATAATTGACTGAACAGCAACAATCGCTTCGTTGATCTTGGTCTGAAGTTCTCGGAGTTCTTCAACATGAAGTAATCGCAGGATTCTGGCGGCATCATTTAATACTGCATCTAATAAACATGGAAGGAATGGAGAGAGATTGAGACCAGCATGGAGCAGACATTCAAAGGGTACACCTGTATACACTATTCATTTGTGTAGTCACTGCTCAGGGCATACACAGTGACAAACTGGTCACCCTATTCTGGGAGATTACCACAGTGCAGATACATCAATACCTCACTCTTGAATTGTTTTGATTTACCTCAATGTACAATAAAATAGACTACCGTATTTGTCGTATAACACGCACTTTTTTCCCCCTTAAAATCGTGGGTGCGTGTTATACGCCGATCCCCGCTAATTGTGATCTATCGGCGGCGATCGCCGCCGAAATTCACATAGCGTGTAGTTTTAAATATATGGCGCCGCGGAGTTCGGAGGGACTCGGCGGAGCTGAACGAGCGCCGCCGAAATCACAGTGACTGAGCGGAGCCGAGATACACATAGTCGAGTGTTCTCGGCTCTTTCCGGCGCCGCACACAGTCACGCCCAGTCCCGCCATTGGACCTGTGTTATGTCCATCATAGGGCGGGACTGTGAGCAGCGCTGGAAAGAGCCAAGTACACTCGACTATGTGTATCTCGGCGGTGTTCGTTCAGCTTCGCCGAGTCCCTCCGAACTCCGCGGCGCCATATTTAAAACTACCGTACATGCTATGTGTATGTCGGCGGCGATCTGTCCAAGCATGGACACTGGGGGCAAGGCTACCCTGACCAGGCTGCACTGGGGCAAGGCTGCCCTGACCAGGCTGCATTGATGGGCATTTTAATGTAAGGTTTTTTTTTCCTTAAAGTTCTCTCCTAAACTTGGGGTGTGTGTTATACGCCGATAAATAAATCTAAAAGTGCCAATGCTTTTTGGGTGCCAGAATTCACCCTCTTCATCAGGGCTACAAAAAAAATAAATCAATCTAGTGTCACGTTGAGCATACATAACACATCACTTAGATTAGTGGTTTTATGTGTCAACTTTTTTTAAATGTATTTTATATATTTGCCAAATGTGAAACTATACACTAGGAATTACTTATACATTATTTTGCTGCAGCTTTGGAACAACGCATGATGTGGCTTTTTAATTTCAGATCCATTTAGTTACATTACATACCAAGAAAAAAAAAATATCTTTTGCCATGTAGAAACTGCCAGTCAAGAACGTAGGAACCCTATTCATACACCATGAGAAAAGTAACACCAATGGGACAATCCTAGGATTCCAGTGGCTTATATCTATTTCTCCATGATTTTCTATTATTGTTTATGTCCCAAGAGGGAAGAATCACCCTCTCTACTTGTCCTGGTGACCACTGTGACAGGGGCAGAAAGAGGGAAAAAAAAATCCAAGTTTTTAGTTGTCACCAGAACAGCAATCCAAGAGAAGTTTTCTATTCAGCTACAATTGGTCCATTAACAACTAGGAGGGGATTTTACTCATGTTGGAAAGATTTCCTCCCACCTTGGGTCTACAGAACAGGGAGTGAAGAGAAATTTCCTAAATGGAACCCAGATGGCAAAATAATAATACCAGAGGGGTTTCACTATTCTATGAAAAAACAAACCAAGTAGCAGCTTTCAATATGCTTTAAGGTGTAAGTTCATATAAAATGAAAAGGTGAACTGACACTATGCCATGGGTGCTCAACATGTTGCCAGACTACAAGTCCCATGAGGCATTGCAAGGCTGAACAGTTACAAGCACGACTACCAAAAGCAGAGGCATGCTGGGACTTGTAGTTCTGCAACAGCTGGGGGGCCACAAGTTGAGCATACATGCTCTATACCCTTCCCTGCAGCACTTACCTTTCTGGGTGATGAGTGACTTGTGCCCATGCAGCTGGTGTAGAGTTTCTAAATCACAGCTCTTCTTTCCTTAAAGCGGAGTTCCCATTTAAAAAAAAAAAAAAGGCAGCAGCTACAAATACTGCAGCTGCTGACTTTTAATTGGACACTTACCTGTCCCAGGGTCCAGCAATGCGGGGGATCGAAGCCCCGCTCGTCTCCCCCTCCGTCCGGTGGCGCCGGCATTGCAACTGTGGGCGCCGGGCTGTGGCCTCACAGCCGGGCACCCACTGCGCATGCGCGAGCGGCGCCGCGCGCCGTGATTGGCCGCTCAGTCATCTGGGACCTGTATTGGGTCCCAGATTGACAAGAGGGAGGGAGCAGAGCTGAGCCCTTCCTGTGCCGAGGGGAAGTGATGTCACCAGCCTAGGCACTAAAAGAGGCAGACTACGAGGGACCCCCTAGCAACAGGCATTTAGAGGCAAGTTAAAAAAAAAAAAAAAATTCCAATTTTTTTTTTTTTTTTTTTAGCACATTCCTCTTTTTTTTTTTTTTTAGGGTGGAACACCACTTTAAGGCTTCTGGGACAAAATCAGAGTGATCCAGATTGGTCAAAGCAGTCACATGCTGGCAATAAAAGATTCAAAGAGAAAGCGCCTCTTAAGTATCAGTGATTTATTTAAATGTTAAAAGCAAACATAAGCACTTACATTAAGGCTGAGAAGTGACAGCTTCCATTGAGAACTAAAACCCGGTATCGTCAAAACTCCAATAGTGTGGGGCTGGATGGATGCCGGGCGGATGGCCGCGGACCTCCGCTCGGAAGCGCCGACTGTGTGTGCGGTGAAGTGGAGAAATCACTTCCGCGTTCCAACAGGTCACATGGGTGATTACGTCACTCGGGTAGTTCAGATTCACAGGGGTCCACTACGCGTTTCTGAGCATGCGCGAAGCTTGTAACGGGCATGCGCGCTCCTTTATCAAGTGTGCATGGGACAGCAAACCAGGAAGCTCAAATAGCTCTATGTGGGAGACAAATACCGATCTGGACCAATCAAAGAGAAGGAGGGGACGTATCTTTGTTTCTGATCTGATCACTGTTTCATCATGTCATGATGGACATGATGAAAACAGTGATCAGATCAGAAACAAAGATACGTCCCCTCCTTCTCTTTGATTGGTCCAGATCGGTATTTGTCTCCCACATAGAGCTATTTGAGCTTCCTGGTTTGCTGTCCCATGCACACTTGATAAAGGAGCGCGCATGCCCGTTACAAGCTTCGCGCATGCTCAGAAACGCGTAGTGGACCCCTGTGAATCTGAACTACCCGAGTGACGCTTTTACCCATGTGACCTGTTGGAACACGGAAGTGATTTCTCCACTTCACCGCACACACAGTCGGCGCTTTCGAGCGGAGGTCCGCGGCCATCCGCCCGGCATCCATCCAGCCCCACACTATTGGAGTTTTGACGATACCGGGTTTTAGTTCTCAATGGAAGCTGTCACTTCTCAGCCTTAATGTAAGTGCTTATGTTTGCTTTTAACATTTAAATAAATCACTGATACTTAAGAGGCGCTTTCTCTTTGAATCTTTTATGTCTATATGGAGAGCTGACTTCACTCAACAGGAAGCTGCCCTTGGTATTTTGGTTGCATAGATCCCCCTGGCTCCCACATCCATCTACATTAGGAATGATCCACATCATAGACTCTTTTTCTGGACTATTTTTATGGGACTACTGTCTATTGTTTTTTATCTATTTTTTATCCTTTTTATAGATTATTATACCTATAATCGTGTGGGTAGAGAGAGATATTTATTAATATACTAATTTTAATGTCATTCACTTTTATATCCACGGACTTGAGCGCTGCTACATCATATATCTCAACATGCTGGCAATGACCAATCATAATTGCTCTGATCAGTCCCAAAGCCTAGGAGGAAAAAAAAGAAAAAAAAAAAAAAAAAAAAAGGGGGGGGGGGGGGGAAGAGTTGGAATTTCAAATCCCCAGCCTAATACACTGACCCAGGAGGTAAGTACAGCGAGCACCTGGGGAGGTGGGGGAAGGATGGTTTACCTTTTCATTTTTCGTGAAAAAGGTGAACTTACACTTTAAGACACAAACTCCAGCTAGTGAGAGAATATTGGGGTTGCCACTGCTGACCTTTAAGAAGTGGAAGTTGCCTTTATGTCATTTCAATCTAATGTCTTCAGGACTTACTGAGTCACTGACCTGACCAATTGTTCCAGGAGTTTTTAGACGACATACTACATACTAACTTCTATGTTTATTTGGGATCAGTCAGGCCCTGTATGTCTCACTACAGGTGACAGGCCCAGATCTACTTGATTAAAGCCGATTGGTTGCAGAAAGGTGACTTTAAACAATGAAAGAGGCTCTAACCAAAGTGAATTACATTTTCAAAAGGCCGAACTGTCTTTACCAGTTACTAAACACACCACAGCCCGTCCCATATATAAGAAAAGAGAAGCAGTTCTTACCTCCAGTATCAAATCCAAGCGTGTGTTTATCCAGGGCGACAGGAAGACCCTGCAGAGACAAACATACATTCTCCATTATAGGAAACTCTACATGGTATGTATGTATGTATGTATGTATGTATGTATGTATGTATGTATGTATGTATGGTCAGGTAGTGGGGCTGCATCTCTTTAGCTCAAAAAAAAAAAAAAAAAAGTGGCAATTCAAAACAGTGATGATGAATAACAAGGTCCATGGCTATCCTGGAACTTTCAGTGGGGGTGCTACTACCCTCTGTACGCATTCTGGTAAAGTAAATCTGTGGTTACAGTACAGTAGCACCTACACTGCATAGCAGCCCCAGGTATATTATATCGTATTTATTCCTGGAGCACCCTGCACACTTATGAAATACATAAAATGACTGTGGTGACAGGCTCTGTGTCTGGCTGACTGCTGCAATATGTGGTCTTAATGACCATTAGTGAAGTACAGCAAAGGGGAACGGCCAAAGCCAAACAAAAATGATAGCTTGGTCAATATTTGAGGAACAAGACTACCTAGGGCAGTGGCGGTCAACTTTCTTGATATGGGGAGGCGGCACACCCCCGACATCACCTAGTGCGCCGCACAAAAATACAGTGAATATTCAGTGTCAGAGTGCAGACATGCACTGCATTGGGGCGCTATTCAAAACAAATGGCACCACAATGTACTCACACACGTATCTGAGCTGGTTTGTCTTTATGCTGGGTTCACACTGTTCTGGCACTGATGTTTGAGAGATCATAAAACATTTTTACTAGGGCTGCAACTAACGATTATTTTCATAATCGATTAATTGAAATTAAAAAAATCGGCCAACTAATCGATTAAATAACCTTAAAAAAAAGTGTGGTGTATAATTTAGTTAATATGTAAAGTTTAAAAAAAGGCAATTTATTCCTAAATATCAATATGCAGGGGTAAATATAAAATAACCAACTATATGGTTAGGGAGTAAAATCTTTAATCCCCTCTGAGAATAACAGACAGAAGAGATATACTCTATATACTATTAGAGGTTGAATCTGGACTCAGATCAAATTTTTTTATTTAAAAGAAAAAAAAAAATTCTAGACTGTTTTGCAGATTTTCAAACAGAACTGTAATATTACATGCTTTTCTGCAGCTTCTCCATTGAAGTATATTGAACCAAAAAAGCACCGTTTTGCATTGAAAAAGGTCCTTGACCCTTTCCAAATACACAGCAGCTGAAAAAAGCATTGATGTGAACGTTAAATGAACTGTAGTGAATTTCTGCAAAAAGCACCAAAAAACACATGGGTGGGAACCAGGCCTAAGACATTGAGTAACATAATGGAGTTAAAAAAAAAAAATCTTTTTACTGTGCAACAATGAAAGTAATATTTACAGTAGAGATTATTTGCTCTTTTTGTACTACAAAGGGCTAATTTTAGCTTTTTTAACCCCATTATGTTACTGGACGATTAATCGATTATGAAAATAGTAATCGATTAATTTCATAATCGATTAGTTGTTTCAGCCCTAATTTTTACATAATATACAGAACATAAGATTCAAATAGAATGCAGCCACACTTAATGCATAATAGGAATTACCACTCTGAATACTCCTATACACCTAAATGTATTTAGCATTTCATGACCAGCTAAGAATAAACCAGACATCAGACCTGTGACTCCGCTCACACCATAGACCAAGGAGGACAGCAAGTGGAAAAACGTTTTCACAGACCGAGAAGAAAATATCCAGAAGGAAGGTGGGCAGCCAGGACCAGACACATGGGAAGATACAAATGATTGGAAGAGCAGATCTTTATTTCCTTATAGGATGGATACATATGGAGAATACATCAGAGCTCAGACAGAACACAGACCCTGCTGTCAGTTTTGAGGGATTTAAACAGGAAATCATCAGCGGTCATAAAGAGGAAATGAATAAAACTGAAGTGTAATTACAGGACTGGATGAGCTACACAGGCTTTCATAAGCAGCCAAGATCTCTACATTTAGGATTTTACAAATACATTGCTGTGTTGAAGAAGAAAGAAGAAAAAAAAAAAAAAAAAAAGCTCATTCAAACTGAAGTTTAAGGCATTTTTAAAGTGGTTGTAAACCTTTGTTGTTTTTTTTTTTTTTAAAATAACAAACACGCCTATACTTAGCTGCTCAGTGTAATGGTTTTGCACAGAGCAACCCCGATCCTCCTCTTCTGGGGTCCCCACCGATGCTGCAGGCCCCTCCTCTTCATCGGGTGCCCCCATGGAAAGCAGTTTTCCCTGGGGGCTCCCGAGTCCCGCTGCTACATCCATTGACAGACAGCGGGACTTGGTCCCGCCCTCATGTCACAGCTTTTGACTGACAGCAGCGGGAGCCAACGTCTCCTGCTGCTATCAATCTGTCTGGAGCCGCTGCGCTCGTGCACATCACTGGATCAGATCGGGCTCACAAAAAAACAGGTGGTTTTTCACCTTAAATGGAATGCATTAAGGTGAAAAACCTTAAGGCTTTACAACCACTTTAAAAAAAATAGAACAGTTCCGTTATATAAATTTACTCTAGACCCAGTGACACCATAAGTGGGTCTCTGTGCTTCTCTATGCAATGAAAGAAGATCATGTCTAGTGGAAGGGAAAACTAGGTTGCTGTACATGGTTTTCTTAAAACATCACAGCCCCCCTACCTCAGTACTCCTCTCAAGAGCCCTCAGCACTGATGCAAGCAGTGGGCTGACTCCTGGGAGACCTTATGCAAATATAAAAATGCCTTGATGGGTGAATGTCACTCCGGAGGAGTGGGCATTTCTAGGCAGACTGCTCTAGGCAACAAACACCCCAGGTAATACTGAGCCGCCATGATTGAAAGAACTAAAATCCAATGAATGAAAGGGGCAGGCCAGGGACAGCCAGGTTGGGGAGGAAAGAGCTAGGCAATGATGGACATCCTCCAGCCAGGAAATGAGGAAGGCTCCGACTTGCTGTAGCTTTCTAAAGCTGCCAGCGTTCAGATTTATTTTAACCACTTCAATACCTTAGGGCATCTCTCCCCCCCTAGCCCCCCCCCCCGCCGCCATCCGGTGCTTCTCCGGGCTCTCCTGTGCCATCGTCATGCCCGGGTCCCCGGAAGTAAATAAAGCCGCGAATGCGGCTGTCAGCATGGGATCAGTGGTGAATTTCTTTTCTCGATCTCCAGCCTGGAGGAGAGATGTGGGACCTTATTGACCCCGCATCTCTCCATAAAGAGGACCTGTCACAATAGATTCCTATTAAGGGATGTTTACATTCCTTGTAATAGGAATAAAAGTGATCAAAGGAATAAAAAAAAGTTTCACTTTAACATGGCCTATGGTCATGTCAGTGCACATCGCCGCAGCAAAGATTATACAGCCAGTCTTCCCTGGCCCATTCAAGTGACTGCAACAACGCTAGAGCCGCCTAACTACCTTTAAAAAACACATGTAAATGAGGCCTAAGAGTATTATGGAAGCATTTAGGGACGCCCTACTACTGATAAACAGGTGGGGGTGATGCTGTGAGCAAGTCATGTGATCTATGAATGGTATGTCCGCCTCCTTCATTTATAGATCACATTTCATTCCTGGAATCTATAGTACGACCTCTATGAGTGGGGGAGGGGCGGAAAGGGTGAACATAGTTGTCACTCTTGAGGAGTAGACATGACAGGTCCCTTGGCTTGTATTAACCCCCATGGTACCAAAAGATACCACTTCGGGGGGGGGGGGGGCTCAGAGGACTGAGAAACTAAATCCACAGCCAGCAGCACATGAGACACTCCACGTTGATTGTAAGTAATGTCCCTTGTGCTGATTTTTTTTTTTAAAGATCCACACCTACCTAGGTAGATGCAGCATCAGTTCGATGCTGCATCTGCCACTAGCACCTCTAACACTGAGAAATGATCGAACACCTCCGATTGTTTGGTTCGTACAGCTCCATGAGCAGAGAGCTTGGAACCGTTTGTCAGCAGCTCTCTGCTCTGCCCCCTCCTCGCTCACTGGAGCACTGGGCCATGGAGGGGTCGGGAGCACCCGGCTCAGGCTTGTGGACGTATCCCGACTTCATTGTCACGCTACTGCCCCAATCCTGGGCTGGCTCTGTAACTTCAGCCCACTGTCTGCTGAAAACAGGTCACAGGAGTGCAGAACAAAACTGCACGCCTGTATGCCATAGGGATTGGGCTTTAAATACATGGTGGGGGTGAATAAGGTTCAGGAGGGCAGTATTTCCAATATGAAGCAAGATCAAGAACATGGGGGCCATGACCTCAAACTAGGAGGAGAAAAGTTTAAAACTAGAGATGCGCCGAAATTTCGTTGGCCGATACTATCGGCTGAAAATGGCGTTATCGACATTTTGCTAATAACAGACAAAAAGGTGCCAATAACTGCACAGAAAGAGCACACGATTTTGATGTGATTGTACCACGCTTATGGTGCGTTTTTCATAGATCATGTGACCCAAAAACGGCATCAAAAAACGTAACACTGTTCTTGCTGCATTTTCAATGCATTTCAACGGGAAGGTGCGTTTTTTTTTTTTAACACCACAAATGGAAGTGCAACGGACCAGTGTGAAGACATACATTTAAAAAGGAATGTATTTGTTCTTGAAGTTTCCTTGCGCTAAAAAGGTGCCAAAAATGGCTGACAATAAATTCATAGACATTTACATTTCTGACATTAATTAAAAAAGTTGAAAATAATTAGGGTTGTCCCGATACCGATACTAGTATCGGCACCAATACCGAGCATTTGCCCAGGTACTTGTACTCGGGCAAATGCTCCCGATGCTTCCCCCCGATACCTGGAAGTCAGCTGTGATCGGCACGTGGGGGAGTTACAAGATTCTCCCCCAGCGGCTTTCAGCGGCTTTAGTGACATACAGCGGTGATCGCTCACCGCTGACTGTCACTGCATCCTCCTTTCCTCTGTCCCCCTCCGCTGTCCCCCTCCGCTCCTCTCATTCTCTGTGCCTCTCCGCTGTCCCCCTCCATTCCTCTTTCATTCTCTGTGCCTCTCCTGTCCCCTCCGTTCCTCTCTCCTTTTCTGTCCCCCTCCACTGTCCCCTCCGTTCTGCTGTCCCCTCCGTTCCCCCCTCCTTCTCTGTCCCCCTCTGTTCTGCCGTCCTCCTCCTCCTTCCTTTGTGTATGGAGAGAGTCAGCTGACTCTGTCCATTCACATAACTGAAACATTGTAATCTCCTGTGATTACGATGTGTCAGTTTATGAATGGAGAGGAGCCACTGTCTTCTCTCCATTCATTCTCAGTGCAGCTGAGGCTGCAGAGAAAGGGACTGGGGAATATCTATCCTCTGTCTCAAGGGGGAGATATCAGAGGTCCGTTAAGACCCCTGATATCTCACCAAAGCCCCCCAACAGGGCTGATTAAAAAAAAAAAAAAAAAAACAAACACATCTTGCAATAAAGAATAAAAAAAAAAAAAAAAAAATGTAAAAAAACAAAAAACAAAACAAAAAACAAAAAACACACACACACACACCGTTCACCACCCCCCCCCCCCAAAAAAAAAAAAGCACTGTCAAAAAAAAAAAAAAAGTAGTATCGGCAATCGGTATCGGCGAGTACTTGAAAAAAAAAGTATCGGTACTTGTACTCAGTCCTAAAAAAGTGGTATCGGGACAACCCTAAATATAATACAAATTTATATAACAATATATATATATTTTTTAAAAACTGTAATTTTCGGTTTCAGCACCAAACTATTAATTTACTCAAAGAGTAGTTGGTTCTTGGACTTCTAGCGGAGATAGTGATTCAGTCAACAGTAAAGGGATTTCATGTTTGGGACAAACAGATCTAAACTCAGACATATGTTTTCCAGCACTACTCATCCACAGACACCGGGATTATTCATGGTCCCACGTATGTCTGCAACACCTCCAGTGTACAGTTCATGTTTATTAATAGAGTTTAAAACAACCACTTATCTGGAGTGGCTGGAAACAATGTACTATGAAGGTTATATGGGCACTTAATAAAACAAAAGCACACCGGATGGAAAAACCTTCATTACATAGTTTCACATCTATTTCAAGGACAAGGAAATTTTTAAATAGATACAGTGGGAGTCGCGGTGCAGACAATGGGGTTCAGTAGAAAGGAGGAAGCTGGCAAACCAACACCGGTTACTCCTGTCTCAGACACTACTGGGCTACTCATCTTTGAATAAAGATTTATACCAGAACATTGGAATCTTCAAGAACAACATTTTTCATGTACATATTACAAGTCATATCGTCTGCACACACATGACAGACGCCAGGCTTTGCTGGTAAGGAAAGAACTCAAAAAGGCTCACCTCTTTCGAGCTGTTGGATTTTGCAACGGCTTCTGTGGACAGTCGTTCTTGGACAAGAATTCGTATTGCCTGAGTAAATAAGACAGGGAGCTCTTTACAAAAATAAGTCCATTCTTACATAAAATCTAATATATACACAGCATATAATATCATATTAAAATGTATATATAAAAACACACATCATTATACACCTCCAAATGTGAAGGTCCAGCATGGTGATGTTCCTCCAGCATTCTCCACCTCTCACTTCTCATACGAGATGGAATGGAAACTCCACATTAGAAGTACAGTTGAAGCTGTAGTATTCCCAGCATGTATACAAGGTGATTTGCAGGACATAGAAGTATGCCTTCATGACAAGGATTTGCATCTATGCAAAGTATATTTTAAAAGTATGTATAACCAGCTCCTGCCCTGCCTATAGCAAGAAGAGAGGGATGGGACTTTCACCAATCCGGGTGGACATCATATGACGTCCTCCCACATCAGGCTGGGCTACGACACAGCCGATGACTGATCAGTGTACCGGCCCACTGTCGGTACCATGTGACCGCTGTGAACAATCACAGCAGATCACATGACGAATAGTGTGGCTAGCTGTGATTGGCCACAGTGTTCACATGGTACAGACAGGGACAATCACAGCCTATCTGTACCAGGTGATTAGCTGTGGCCAATCACAACAAAACACTGAATGAATCAGTTTCATTCAGTAAAAATGGTTGGTTTATAACAGTGAAATTCACTGCTATAAAACACTCAATGTCTAAAAAAAAATAAAAAATAAAAATCCTGATCACTTCCCCAGAGTAGTACAGTGTTAGTATTATGGCAACACTGGATTGCTCTGGTCACAGCCTGTTAAAAAACTGGTGACAGTATGTAAAATTTAAAAAATAATAATTAATAATTTAATTTCCCCCAAAAAATTATAACTTTAAAAAACTCGCCATGCCTCTGACTAAATACCTTGGGCTGTCTGCTTTCCAAAAAGGGGTCATTTGTGGGATATTTGTACTGTCCTGGCGTTTTCGGCCTCAAGAAATGATAGGCCATCAGTACATTAGGATTGATCGATTTTCAGATATATACCATTGTTTGTGGACTCTATAATATTCCTACAGACTAAATAATATACATTGACTTGAGTTATTTTTGCCAAAGCAATGTAGCAGAATATATTTTGGTCTAAATTGATGAAGAAAGATTATTTCCTAAATTTTATAACAAAAACAAAAAGAAAAACAGGTTTGTTTTTTTTTCAAAATTGGCGGCCTTTTTCCATTTATTTACCAAAAAAAAAAAAAAACACAACAACCACACACACACACACAACAGTGATGATTAAATACCACCAAAATAAAAGTTCTATTTGTGTGAAAAAAAAAAAAAAAAAACAGTGTTGCATGCATGACCGCGCAATTGTCATTCAAAATGAGAGCGCTGAAAGCTGAAAATTGGCCTGGGCAGGAAGGGGGTGAAAGTGCCCAGTGTTGAAGTGGATATACAGTGCTGTAAAAATGTTTTTGCCCTTTCCTAATTTTTTTTTTGCATGTTTGCCACACTTAAAATGATTCAGAACAAATTTAAAAAATATTACACAAAGATAACTCAAATAAATACAAATTGCATTTTTTTAAAATGACAATTTCATTTATTAAAGGGAAGAAAGTGGTCCAAACCTGCCTGGCCCTATGTATATAGTGTACAATTCCTGGGTCTTTCTTGGGGAAACCCAATCTTTGGTTCTAGCACCCTCCTCACTTATGTAATGTACTCTCTTTGTACTGATATTGTGATTTCGGTGTGCATTATACTATTATTTTGTTCTGGTGTTTTAGTAGGTGGCACTGCCAGGCTTTACAAACCTAGAATGAAAAATGAAGAAAGCCAGGTGGAAAATTAATGGCTGAACAGAGACTGCATCCGATCAGACGCAGTCACTGTCCAAGTATCCAATCCGAAGTGGCTGTCATACAAATCGCCAGCAGCAGAGATTCCTCCATCAACACTGTTTAGCGTGGATGGGGGGGAATATTTTGGTTTCTTTTTCAGTCCCCTGGGAGAACTGGGAAAGAGAAGCGGAAGCATGTATGGCTCGTCTGATTGATACAGCTTAGCATGTATGACTTTCCTGCACAATTCATTCTTCTAAATTCAAATTATCCTAATGAGTAAACAATCCACAATATCATAGATCAAATTTTACACATGGGATGTTACTTACTTTAAGCATCACCAGATAATCATCATGTCTCTGAATCTGCAAGAGGTTTGCTAAGGCCATCACTCCAGCTTTGAAGTCTGGGTTGTTCACTAAGTGGAAGAAAAAGACAGACAGAAATATATATCACAGTGGCTGGCACCATCCACATAAAGAGAATCTGTTGATGGGAAAAACTTCCTACTCTCAGTTGTCAGAGGTCGATGACATCACAAGGGGGGGGGGGGGGCCGTGCCACCAGCAGGTGACATCGTCAGGTAGCCCTGCCCCATAGCCATTTAACCACTTCCTACCCGTAGGCCATCATATGACATCCTGGACTGAGTGGGGATATCTGAATGATACCTGCAGCTACAGGCATCATCCAGATATCTTTTTCAGCCGGAAATTCTGTGCACCATAAGAACAATCATAGTGGCAGTCCAGCCGCTTGAACGTTCTTACAGGGAACAACAGTGCCAACTCAGTGCAGCCCATCAATGTCCTTCACTGCCACCTCATCAGTGCCCACCAGCGGAGCGCTCCCGGCTCTGTTCCCTCCCCTGGCCCCAGACAGAAGACAGAGCTCATTCGTCCCCTGATGTGCTGTGCGCCCCGCCTCTGCACTACAACTCCCAGAATGCAGCACGGGCGGTAACAGCCAATCGGCGGCTGCCTTCCTCAAAAAACACGTCAGCAGACAGAGGCCATGATTGCAGCCGTTTTGCATAGGAGGAAGGTGGCCTGGGGGGAAATTTCCACCCTGCTCCCCGGCCCAGCCCGCCCTTGCCTCAGATCCCCTTAATCAGCCCAATGTGCAAAATAAAAAAAATAAATCGGCCGATGCCGATTTCTTAAAAAAGGCCAAATATCGGCCAATATATCGGTCGACCTATTTTTATGTACCAAAGTTTGGCACCATTCCACGAGTGTGTGCAATTTTAAAGCCAGAAAAAAAAAAAAAAAAAAGGAGAAAAATAAAAAATTGTTTTTACATGTAGGAGCGAAGTGCCAGAATTGGCCCCTATGGGAAGTGGTTAAGAAATGTCACACAGCGGGGCAGCCAGCTTGCGGGAGCATTTGTGGCAATCTGCGGTTCCCCCCCCCCCCCTTTTCGGTTCCAGCGTTGTAATTGTCAAAAATGTTTGTACTGTCTTTATTTACCTTTATACTTTTGTTGGTGAATGGGTAGCGGTAATACCTCATACTCATTCACATGGGGAGGGGGCGGGATCTGGGGGCCCCCTTGTTAAAGACTGATAAGCCCCCCCGCAGACCCTCATAACCACAGCCCAGGGTTGTGGGGAAGAGGCCCTTGTCAGGTGGGGCCCTCGCTTTCCTGACCTGCATGCTCGTATAAGGGTCTGGTATGAGTTTTGCGGGGGACCCCACACTTTTTTGGCGTGGGTTCCCCCTAAAAATCCATAACAGACACGAAAGGCTTGGTATTTGGGGGGGGGGGGGGGAGGGGGGGGGGACCACACTGTTTATTTTTTATAGTTTAATTGCCGGCATGTTTTTTTTACATTTAACTGTTGTTTGATGATATTTACCAACATTTTTCATTTTGCAGTAAATACCGCATAAATCTTTTTTTTGTGTGAAATAAAATTTACTGCATGCAATCATTTATGCAAATTAGTCACGTGACCATGTTATCGCATGCGGTACACATTCGTGAATTGACCACTATGTACTAATATACACACCTTTTTACATATAGTCTGGGAATGTCCCAAAATAAGAGAGAGTCTTTTTGAACTGAAATAAACAACTTTATTGCTACCTTACATAGGATACCTATGGTTTCTCACCCTATTAGAAGTTTTTTTGGGGTATTTAGATCATTCTGATTTGCCCAAATAAACCAAACTCCTTTTCCATCTACTTTACTGATCCCTTAATCACACTGGTTACCATCTCATTAAAGATAACATGTACCACAGTAGCCAAAGAAAGCAAGCAGAGGACAACAACTTGTCACCAACTTTGCCTATAGGGCTCCCAGCAGCTGAGCTTTACCCCATTTTGTATTTACCATGCCTTGTTCCTCATGGTTTGTTCGTGTGGAGGTGGCCATCTTGGTAAAGACAGGGCTTTGCTTCCTCAGGTCATAGCTGCCCATCATGATTGATGACTAGTGGGGGAATGATCAAGTAGCAGCAGGAGAGGTCCAAGAACCTCTGATCCACAAAATGAATGAATCAGAAGCAGGGAAATCCTTACACTGCAGGTCCTCAGGTACAGCTTCCTCTCCAGCAAGGAGAACAATGGAGGAGCAGAGTAGTGACATGAGGCTGGAGGCAGAACTAAACCCACAATTTGCTGGCTTACTGCCAAGTGACTTGCCATCCCTCCAGTCTCCTTGCAGTTAAGAATAAAACAGCCCTTTCAAAAGCAGGTTTGAACAACTGTCAACTTATTCCACAAAAGTAGCACGTACCATCCAGGTTTATTAATGGCTCCACACTCTTCGTGGCATCTGTGGTCAGCGGTTTTGCATTCTGGTATTTAGCAGCTGGGGAAAAAAAAAAAAAAAAGTCACTGTTACTTCAACTTAGCATACTGGTCATATATGGCTCTAGTTCTGGCCGATTTCTGCCGAATCAGCCAAAACATAAGCTGTGGGTGGCCCAATTGGCACCACCAGAATAATCTGCCAGTCACTGCTTCCTATCAGATGCAGTGACTGTTCAGGTATTCAATCAACTGCTGACAGTGCAGATTTCTTCATCAACTTTTAGCTGAATGAATGAATGACTTATTCAGGAGGAAATGAAAAACATCAAAAGTGTAGTCAGCAGAGGCGGCACAAACAACCTCGTTATTCAGTCATTCAGAATGACTGAAGGCCAATGTGATCCTGTGCCTAGGCTGCTGCCTGCACAGTGCTTGGTGTTTACAGGTTAGCCCTACTAGGCAACAGCAGCATCACATAGACTCTATTATGTTCTCTGTATGTAAAGATTGCACAAGCATTTAAATGTGTACAGCATTAAGCATGGCCAAAATCTGGACCATGAGCATAAACAAACTTCTTGTTTTGGTGTATACAGCTAAACGTTACGGACCAAAAACAGAGCAGTGTGACCGGACCCATAGCATAATAAACAGCTTATTGTATTGTCTGTATGCACGAGTCCTACTACCTGTGTGCTTATTCATCCTACCAGGTAAATCTAATATTTATAGTGTCTACCTGCCCTATATTCAGCATTACATCCCATCCCTATGGGCCCACTGAGCTCAACCTACCAAAAAAGACAGATCATCAAGAACAGCGCATGACCTTATTCTCCTATTTGTATTCCGTTCAGGACAACCTCCTAAAGTATTTATTTTTATTTCTAAGCTGACAGTGGCTAAAATAAAGAGAGGAAGACACAGATGTTTGCGATTCCTTGAAAATATATATTTTATACACACACACAAAAGTCAGTACACCCCTCACATTTTTGTAAATATTTTTTTACCTTTTCATGTGACAACACTGAAGAAATGACACTTTGCTACAATGTAAAGTAGTGAGTGTACAGCTTGTATAACAGTGTAAATTTGCTGTTCCCTCAAAATAACTCAACACACAGCCATTAATGTCTAAACCGCTGGCAACAGAAGTGAGTATACCCCTAAGTGAAAATGTCCTAATTGGGCCCAATCAGCCATTTTCCCTCCCTGGGGTCATGTGACTAGTTAGTGTTACAGGGTCTCAGGTGTGAATGAGGAGCAGGTGTGTTAAATTTGGTGTTATCGCTCTCACTCTCTCATACTGGTCACTGGAAGTTCAACATGGCACCTCATGGCAAAGAACTCTCTGAGGATCTGAAAAAAAAGAAAGAATTGTTGCTCTACATAAAGATGGCCAAGACCCTGAAACTGAGAGCAGCACGGTGGCCAAGACCATACAGCGGTTTAACGGGACATGTTCCACTCAGAACAGGCCTCACCATGGTCCACCAAAGAAGTTGAGTGCACGTGCTCAGTGTCATAGCCAGAGGTTGTCTTTGGGAAATAGACGTATGAGTGCTGCCAGCATGGCTGCAGAGGTTGAAGGGGTGGGGGGTCAGCCTGTCAGTGCTCAGACCATACGCTGCACACTGCATCAAATTGGTCTGCATGGCTGTCGCCCCAGAAGGAAGCCTCTTCTAAAGATGATGCACAAGAAAGTCAGTTTGCTGAAGACAAGCAGACTAAGGACATGGATTACTGGAACCATGTCCTGTGATCTAATGAGACCAAGATAAACTTATTAGCATGGTGGTGGGAGAGTCATGGTCTGGGGCTCCATGAGTGCTGCTGGCACTGGGGAGCTACAGTTCATTGAGGGAACCATGAATGCCAACATGTACTGTGATAGGTACTGAAGCAGAGCATGATCCCCTCCCTTCGGAGACTGGGCCGCAGAGCAGTATTCCAACATGATAACGACCCCAAACACACCTCCAACACGACCATTGCCTTGCTAAAGAAGCTGAAAGTAAAAGGTGATGGACTGGCCAAGCATGTCTCCAGACCTAAACCCTCCTGAGCATCTGTGGGGCATCCTCAAACGGCAACTGGAGAAGCACAAAGGTCTCCAACATCCACCAGCTCTGTGATGTCGTCATGGAGCAGTGGAAGAGGACTCCAGTGGCAACCTGTGAAGCTCTGGTGAACTCCATGCCCAAGAGGGTTAAGGCAGTGCTGGAAAATAAATGGTGGCCACACAAAATATTGACACTTTGGGCTGAATTTGGACATTTTCACTTAGGGGTGTACTCACTTTTGTTGCCAGCGGTTTAGACATTAATGGCTGAGTGTTGAGTTATTTTGAGGGGACAGCAAATTTACATTGTTATAGAAACTGTACACTCACTACTTTACATTGTAGCAAAGTGTCATTTCTTCAGTGTTGTCACATAAAAAGATAAAGTATTTTCAAAAATGTGAGATACAGAGAGATAGGGATACACACACACTGTTCCCCCGCTGACTCCAGACGGAGAGCTGAGCGATCAAACACTGCTGATCATCAGTCACCGGCTCTCTGCTCTTTCCCTACCAGCGCTCACTGGAGTGCTTGGCTGTGGAGGGGGTGGGAGCAGCTGGCTCAGACTCTTAGCAGCTTGCTGATAGAGGCTGAGCCAACTGTTGTGCCCAGGCATCTGGGTGGATCCCGACTGTAAAGCCAGGATCTTTCCCCAGCCTGGACCAGCAATGTAACGTCAGCCAACATTCGACTTTATCCCGCTGCTGGCGGAAAACGGGTCACAGGGGTGCAGAATGAACTGCGCTCCTGTGATCCATAGGAGAAGTATTTGCAAGAAGAAGCTTTGGCTATACTTCTCCTTTAACCCTTAGTTTCTGAGTTCCTGTCACTCTGACCAGGAAGGAGGAGGAAATCTCTCCAGTAGACACACACACACACACACACACCTCTAAGCTCCCAGACTCAGTCCAAAACTGAAAAAAAAAACTTTATGTATAAACCAGTAAATTTTACCTACCATTATCGCCATATTCGAGGCGTACTGCAAGACCCAGAAGCCAGTCTATTCCTTCCTGACGCTCTTGAGATTTGAAGGGGCACGAGACATCTTTCAAATACTGGGGAGGGAATATCAAATTTTTTTTAAAAAGGGACACATCCATAAAGAACGGAGGACTACTTTTTTTTTTTTTTTAAAAACACATGTAAACCTGCAATCGTTGAGAGTCTGACTGCCAAGTGTGAAAATGATGCCTTCATTATCAACTGATCAGTCTCAGTGCTGAACAATAGAAAAAGTCTCAGTGCTGAACAAGAGATGGCCTCTAATAAAGCTAAACTCAAATTCATCATCTAAGTTATATATTAGAAAGTATAAAAAAGGAGATAATTCCGCCACTAGTCTCCAAAGTCAGGAAAATTGAACAAAATAAAATTATTTTATTTTTACCTCTTTGACAAAATACACATTGTATAAATATAAATTAGGATATCCAAATACAGATAGGAACATAATTTCCAATGTTCTTACCAAAAAAAGTAATTTAAAATACAGGCTGTCTATACATGTATGTCACTGATACGAGGTATAGTGGGTCCTCACAGGACATGTGCTGCTCTACATGTTTCGTGGGATTCTAATGCTTCTTCAGGAGGATAGTATCCATAGACCAACTAACAGAGCCAAGACCTGGGCACCGCCGATGTTCCCCCTAAAGAGCTGTCCAAGGATGTCGGGGACAAGACTGTAGACCTACACAAGGCTGGAATGGGCTACAAGACCATCGTCAAGCAGCTTGGTGAGAGGGTGACAACAGTTGGTGCGATTAGTCACAAATGGAAGAAACACAAAATAAATTGTCAATCTCCCTCGGTCTGGGGCTCCATGCAAGATATCACCTCGTGGAGTTTCAATGATCATGAGAACGGTGAGGAATCAGCCCAGAACGACATGGGAGAATCTTGTCAATGATCTCAAGGCAGCTGGGACCATAGTCACCAAGAATACAATTGTTAACACACTACGCCATGAAGGACTGAAATCCTGCAGCGCCCGCAAGGTCCCCCTGCTTAAGAAAGCACATGTACAGGTCCGTCTGAAGTTTGCTAATGAATATCTGAATAATTCAGAGGAGACCTGGGTGAAAGTGTTGGTCAGATGAGACCAAAATTGAGCTCTTTGGCATCAACTCAACTCGCTGTGTTTGGAGGAGGAGGAATGCTGCCCATGACCCCAAGAACACCATCCCCCACCATCAAACACAGAGGTGGAAACATTATGCTTTGGGGGGGGGGGGGGGGGGGGGGGGTTGTCTGCTAAGGGGACAGAAAGACTTCACCGCATCAAAGGGACGGAACCATTTACCATCAAATTTTGGGTGAGAACCTCCTTTCCTCAGTGAGGGCAATGAAAATGGGTCATGGATGGGTATTCCAGCTTGACAATGACCCAAAACACACAGACCAAGGCAATGAAAGGAGTGGCTCAAGAAGAAGCACATTAAGGTCCTGGAGTGGCCTAGCCAGTCTCCAGACCTTAATCCCAATGAAAATATGAGGAGGGAGCTGAAGGTTCGAGTTACCAAATGTCAGCCTCAAAACCTTAATGACTTGGAGAGGAACTGCAAAGAGTGGGACAAAATCCCAACTACAAGTAAATGTCTGACCCGATTGCCAACAAGGGTTGTACCACGTTTTTGTTTTGCGAAGGGGGCAAATACTTATTTCACTCATTAAAATGCAAATCAATTTATATTTTTTTTGAAAAGCGATTTTCTGAATATTTTTGTTATTCTGTCTCACTGTTAAAATAAACCTACCATTAAAATTATCGACTTATTTCTGTCAGTGTGCAAACGTACAAAATCAGCAGGGGATCAAATACTCCCCCCCTCACTGTGAGCATCAGTGACACACATGTATATAAATGCGGTCTGCATTTTGAATTATTTTTTGGTATGAGCATTGGAAATTATGTCCCTATCTGTATTTGGATATCCTCTTTTTATGTATGTATGTATGTATGTGTATATATATATATATATATATATATATATATATAATTTTATTCAATGTGTATTTTGTCCAGTCAGTACCGAGAGAGTGCATTTTCCTGACTTTGGAGACTAGTAGGGGAATGGCTCCATTTCCATAAGTGTAGAAGTAATACAGTGTATTAGGGGTGCACCATTACCGTTTTTTGCTGGGGCGTTTCAGTAACGATACTTTCGGTCAAATACCTTTGGGTTGCAATCTGAGCCCATACAAAACGAATGGGCTCAAATTGCACTGCAAAGGAACGCATGCAATTTGAACAAGAATGCAGGGCTATTTCTGTCCAAATCACATGCGGTTCCCCCACCGCTCCTGTGTGAACCCAGTAAAGAAATACAAGGAAGTGTCATCTACTGTAAGTGCAACAATGGGCAAACAGTTTAATAATAAAAAAAAATAAATATATGTTATAACATGTTAAAAGTACATATCTGTAATATGTCAAATCCAAATCTGCATAATCATAGTGTCTGTTGATGATGGAAAACCACGACCGCTTGCAGTGCACACAGGGCTGGAGGAGATGTACAGGCGTTCCACACCCGAGCTGACATCACTTCTGCCCTATACCCACGTTTGTGCTCCAAGCTGGTTTACAGGGATCCTGGAACTTTCTACATCTCCTCCAGCCCTGTGAGCACCACAAGCGGTCGTGGTTTTCCATCATCGGCGGACACTATGATTATGCAGATTTGGATTTGACATATTACAGATATGTACTTTTAACATGCGAGTTGTTATGCTTTTAATAAATGAATTGCCCATTGCTGCAGGGCGCTTCCCTGTCCTTTACTGGGATCACACGGTGGGGGAAAACCGCATGTGATTCAGACAGGAACCACACAGCATTCCTATTCAAACTGCATGCGATTCTTTGCAGTGCGATTTGAAACCATTAATTTGGTACGGGCTCAAATCACACCACAAAGGGTATCGGTTTCTGGTATTTGAGCATTGTCACGAGTACGCGTGAAAATACTGGCATTGTCACAACCCTACAGAGCATCCCATCAAAACTGAAACGAATGCAGAGAATGTCAGTCATATGACTTCTAGTTGTGTGCAGACTTCCAGCTGAAGCCAGTTACATGTAGGAAGACTAGGAATCCCTAGGAACACAAAATAGAAATAAAAAACAAACAAAACAACACAACACATAATGTTGCCAGGGCTGCAAGAAGCAACATTAGAATGTTATATAAAACCATACCTGGTTACCTACTGAGACAGAATGGCAATCCACATGAGATACACTTGGATGGATGCATTTTTAACTGCACTCCAACTGCATAGACAATCCAAAACCCAGGTTATCCTATCAGCATAGTTTACACTATGATCGGTGTAAAAACAGAACAGCAAACTGCATTTTTCAGAACCACAAATGGACAAAAGCGCACAAAAATGCACCACAACGCAGTGCACATAAAAGCCCCAATAAAGACAGAAGTGATTGCAAAGAAAAATGTGCACATCAAATGCACATTACGCTTAAAGCATAAACACGCAGTAAATGAGCACTTTCTGGTGTGAATGGACCATAAAATTTACAATGATACACTGAAAATACCAGAAATTAGTAGCGCAAGTGCCAGCACTCTGCATATACACTGTATTGTCAAAAGTATTGGGACGCCTGCCTTTACAGGCATGACCTTCAATAGCATCCCAGTCTTAGTCCGTAGGGTCCAATATTGTGTTGGCCCACCCTTTGCAGCTATAACCGCTTCAACTCTTCTGGGAAGGCCGTCCACAAGGTTTAGGAGTGTGTCTATGGGAATGTTTGACCATTCTTCCAGAAGAGCATTTGTGAGGTCAGGCACTGATGTTGGACGAGAAGGTCTGGCGTGCAGTCTCCACTCTAATTCATCCCAAAGGTGTTCTATCGGGTTGAGGTCAGGACTCTGTGCAGGCCAGTCAAGTTCCTCCAACCCAAACTTGCCCATTAATGTCTTTAAGGACCTTGCTTTGTGCACTGGTGCGCAGTCATGTTGGAATAGGAGTTCCCCTCACTGGAACTAAGGGGCCAAGCTAAACCCCTGAAAAAACAACCCCACATCATAATCCCCCCTCCACCAAATGATTTGGACCAGTGCACAAAGCAAGGTCCATAAAGACATGGATGAGCGAACTTGGCTGGCCTGCACAGAGTCCTGACCTCAACCAAATAGAACACCTTTGGGATGAATTAGAGTGGAGACTGCGAGCCAGGCTTTCTCGTCCAACATCAGTGCCTGACCTCACAAATGCTCTTCTGGAAGAATGGTCAAACATTCCCATAGACACACTTATATTCCTTGTGGACGGCCTTCCCAGAAGAGTTGAAGCTGTTATAGCTGCAAAGGGTGGGCCAACTCAATATTGAACCCTACGGACTAAGACTGGGATGCCATTAAAGATCATGGGTGTCCGTGCAGTCCCAATACTTTTGACAATATAGCATATGTACTCCCTACTTGCTATTCTACACAAGCCCAGCTGTCTGAAATCCCTGAAAATGTCTTGTTTTCATGACAAACAAGACAGCAAGCAGGATTTAATGAAGCAGTACAACACATACACTTTCACCTTAAAATTTAAACTGCTCTTGGTAAATCAAAGTAAAAAATTCAGTCCACAAAAAAAGTATAGCTTAGTAAGTAAAAAAAAAAAAAAAAAAAAAAAAAAAACCAAAAAAAAAAAACAAGCTCTACTACTTTATTAAATAAAGAGAGGAGTCAGGTTGAGAAGAACCACTGCGGGGGGTCATCGGACTATGAGATACCCGTGAATTTGTAAATAAATTGGAGGATTTGCTGCCAGAATGGACCGATGCCAGGGCATTCCCAAAAATGAGCAAAAGTGCGCCCTTATGACAATCACATCTCCAGCAACGATCAAATTGTGGAACAAGTTTGGTCAGTACAGACGGGGTTCTCTACCATCATGTCACGATTTTGCAGGCTGTTTCCTGGTACTTACTACATAATGATGATTTGTGGGAAAAAAAAAAAAAAAGAGAGAATCCTATCTTCTTATTTTTCCCCATTGGGTAAGAAAGGGAGGTTCTGATTTTGCATGAAGATCCAGTAGAGATTTGTATGAAAAGTGACAAAGATTTCCGTATCAGACCATCCCCCAAACAGAACTCCTCAAACTAGCTGAGGGGCCTCTGAAAAAGGTGTGGCCTGGGTATTATGCTCAGGAAATGTGACAATTGGAAAGTTCACCAGTGGTCCAGGAACTGGGATTCCGAGTCCGTAAGCAGGACCCTGCTCGGGATCCAGCCATTTGTGCGAAGGAGATAGGAAGCACGCAAGAGCTTCTGGGGCAAATGCGTAGTAAATGCTGAGTCTGACAGTCCTGGACTGAACATGGGATGACCTATTATCTGTGTCATAGGAGAAGGAAAACTGTTGAGAGAAGAATGTTTATAGAACCTTTCGGATTCATTCAATGTGGGTCCAATCGAGGGGTGGTGGGAGAGGTGAGAAGTATATAGTTTACCTGCCCAAGGAAGGCCCGGGATGGGTGCCTGTGCAGCATCCTGTTCCAGAGAGACCCATAATTTATTGGCGCTATGCCCAGTGGCATCGCTAGGGGGTGGCTTTTGGAGCTATAGCCACGAATCTAAAGCCCATAGCCCCAAGTCTTTGCAGGGGTCCCCAAGGGGAGGCTCTCTGGGGACCCCGATTTTAAAGGGGGGGGCTCGCTGGGGACCCCGATGCAAGGGGGAGGCTCTCTGGGGATATATACACACACATATATTGCTGTATATACATGTGTATGCCCGCCCAAGCGTATGACTTTCTTTACTACGCTGCTATGGGCTCTAGCCCCAGATCTTTTGTAGACCTAGCAACGCCCCTGGCTATGCCTATACCAGTCCACCACTCTATTCATGTGGACCACGGTATAATAAAAAAACTGGATATGGGAACCCCATTCCTCCCTTGAGTTTAGGTCGGAGCAGAAGTGCTCTGGCAAGCCAGAGAGGTTTACCCCGCCAGACAAAGTTAACAAAGGCGGATCTGACCTAATGAAAGTATGTTTGGGGATCGATCCTAATAGGCAAGGCCTGCAGCAAGTATAAAAGTCTGGGAACCGCATTCATTTTAAGAAAGGTAACTTTAAATAGCATTCAATTACAACATGACTTGTGTCGAAAAAAAAATATATATATTTATTTAGAATTAATGTTTTTTTTTTATTATTTTTTTTTTTTATTTGCCATTTTCTCCCCACGAAAAAGTTGAGTTCAGTTGAGTTACCCTTTAACACTACACACCTTACCATGTGCATCAATGCACTGACAATTGAACAATTTAGTGTGAGTGGGCCCTACAGACGCCTTACACTGATTATGCAGGCATGGTATACAGAGGTCACAATAAATGGGAACACGCCCCTGAGAAATGCCACACAGCCAGGAGTGAATCTGGACAGGAAGAGGCTGCAAAGGCTTGGGAGAAGATCAGTAGCACTGAGATGAAGTGGTGGTGGTGGTGGTGGGGTGTTTAAAAATTTAGCAAAGGCTAAAAACGTTTAAAATCCAAGTGTTTTTAGCCTTTGCCGCTTTTATTTCAATAAAATAGAAGTGAAATCTTTCAATGGATACAATGCATTTAGACTGTTACAAGTGAGCACAAAGACCCGGTTTGGTGGAAGAGACGGGGAGATGAATGGCGGAGTCTATTATGGTAATTTCTTCTGGATATAATCGCACTGCCCCGCCCTCTGAACACCAACCACGAGTTCCATGCATTTTCTGTTCTATCACACAATGAACGCTGTGCTGAGATGCATATATGTATACCTTTTCATACTGATTGGCCCATTCAGTGCTGTGGATATTTCTTAGATTCCCCCGATCTTCTATTTTGTAGTGTCTAATTTTCTGATCTTCTAACCAAACAACAAAGTTTCGAAACTCTGTTTCGTCTGTGAGAGGGGATAGAATAAACAGGACACATTAGTCAGGGAAGAAACGTCAGCAAAGCTTCCGCCTCACCAAGGACAAGTGTTGGTGAAGTGGCTTAAATAGTCAGAACCATATAAACAAACATACAATAACAAACTAAACAAAGAATATACAGTTGTGTTAAAAATAATAGCAGTGTGTTTAACCACTTCCATACCGGGCCTGTCACTCCTCTCCTACATGTAAAAGTCATAATTTTTTTTGCTAGAAAATTACTCAGAACCCCCAAACAATTATATATGTTATTTTTTAGCAGAGACCCTAGGGAATAAAATAGCGGTCATTGCAACTTTTTATGTTACACCGTATTTGCGCAACAATTTTTCAAACTCTTTTTTTTTTTTTCTTAAAAAAGCAAAACACTAAAGTTAAGTTAAATTTTTTTGTATAAGATGTTACGCCGAGTAAATAGATACTGTTGTGGAAATTTTCTGAAGATGTATTTAATATGTATTGTCGTAGTGTCTCCCAGTGTTAGTTCTCCCGCAGTCCTCTCTAAAGAGCTGACTGGGGCAGACTGACGCTGGTTGAGATCCGTCTGGTAGTGGAAAGATTCTTGAGGAGGCAGAGAAGTGTTTGCACAGTGGGGATATGTCCGCCAGTGAAGGGCCCCTGTGCCATGCACAGAACGATCGTCTGAGGGGGATGTGTTCACTCTGCAAAGACATTATCGGTTATGAGCGGATGCACGCTCGTGTCACCCGTGTGCCTGATCAACCTATTGGGGGGGGGGGAGAAGACGAATGACGTGCCCCTGCAGATAATCTCCCATCCACAGGAATGGTAGTATAACCCCAGGAATGCTTTGTTCTCTGAACAATGCAGAATAAGGATTCACACCAAACGGTAAAAACGGGACTTTTTGGGTCCACGATTTCAAGGCCAGTAATGATGATGGCTTACAGAGACAGGAGGCGGGAAATCATACACACTGCCCCTGCCCAGACACGCCCATAAGACTCCCCTAGTCATTGTTTATTGGTTGAGAGTTGCATAACTCCTCCTGTTTAAAAGGAATGCCTGTGCTTGATTGGCCAATTGTGAAACCATCAAGCTCTGTTGTTAAAGTGGTTGTATAGTCTTTTTTTTAACTTTTACCTACAGGTAAGCCTACAAAAAGGCTTACCTGTAGGTAAAAAAAATATCTCCTAAACCTGTACGGTTTAGGAGATATTCCCCTTGCTATGAGCCGCTGACTGCAGCTGCGCATGCGCACAGGGGATTCTCGGCTGAAGGCTCAGCAACTGCCGGACCTTGCCGGGTAAGAAATCTCCCGCGCGCATGCGCGGGAGTGATGACATTGCGGCTCCAGCCACTCACAGCGCTGGAACCGCGATACCCGGAAGACACGCCGAGGCAACATGACAGCTCCCTCGCCGTGGACCAGGTAAGATACCGACGCCTCGTTCTAAGGTAAGTATTTCATAATGAGCTAATATGCGGTGCATACTAGCTTATTATGCCTTTTGCTTTACAGGGGTAGAAAAAAAAAAAAATTTCAGCGGGTATACAACCGCTTTAAGTACTTAAAATAAAACAAAACTCAGGCTCTCCAGAGGACAGTCGAGCTGTGGATGTAAGAATGGTGGTCATGTCTGTGTTACTCGGGAAGATATAGAAAATCGGGTCGTACTAAGATGCATTATACCAAAAGGCTGAAAGGGCACTTATTAGCGCAGGAGACATGGATTACGCATAGCATATAGAGAAATCTCCATGTTAATATCCAACATGTCAGGCTTTAAAATTGTGCACACTCGTGGAATGGCGCCAGACTTTGGTACTTAACCACTTCACACCCAAGGCTGTCATATGAAGCCCTAGACTTTGAGTGGGGATATCTGAGTGATGCCTGCAGCTGCAGGCATCACTCAGATGATATCTTTTTCAGCCGGCGATTCCCTACAACATAAGAACAATCATAGCAGCAGTTCAGCCGCTTGATCGTTCTTACAGGCGGGAGGGGACTCTTCTCCCTCCCCCGCCCTACGGTGCTTCTACCGGAGCCTGAGAAAGAATCCATCAGCGCCAGAAGTTCACTATAAAGAAGACCGGTGACCAGATGGCCTCCAGCAGTCTCTATGATCTTCAGGAGGCCTCGCCATTGTAAATACTGCCGTGTATTTGGCAGGAAAGGCCCAGATCATTTTTTTTATCTCTGTTTTTTCTTGCCTAGAGGAGACATCTCCCCATAAAGGAGGACCTGTCATGCCCTACTCCTATTATAAAAGGGATATTTACGTTACTTATAATAGGAATAAAAGTGATCAAAAAAAAAAGTGAAGGTGCCCAAATAGGTAAACGGTATTCAAACCACACATGTGAGGTATGGCCGCGAACGTTCGAGCAACAATTCTAGTCCAAGACCTCCTCTGTAACTCTAAACTAGTAACCTGCAAAAAATTTGAAAGGGTCGCCTATAGAGATTTTTAAGTACTAAAGTTTGGCGCCATTCCACGAATGTGCGCAATTTTAAAGCGTGACATGTTAGGTATCCATTTACTTGGTGTATCATCTTTCACATTATACAAAAAAATTGGGATGATCTTAGTTTTTTTTTTTTATTATTCATTTCTCAAAAAATGCGTTTGAAAATTGCTGCGCATTTATCGTGTGATATAAAAAGTTGCAACGATCATTATTTGTTTCCCCAAGTTCTCTTTTTTAAATTGGGAAATTTAGAAAAGCAAAAAGTAAAAAGATATTGTTTTTTTTTTTTTTCAGAAATGTGTCGCTCTTTTGTTTATAGCGCACAAATTAAAACCACCAAAAGAAGTCTCAAATTTGTGCGGGAAAAAAAAAAAAAAAAAAAAAAGTCAATTGTTTGGGTACAGCGTCACACATACATACATACATACATACATATATATATATATATATATATATATATATATATTAGCACTGCATATACTTACCTTAGAACGAAGCCCTCTCAGCGGTGCCTGGTCACCACTGAGAAGGCCGACATCTTTCCCCGTCCTTTGTTCCCGGGATCACGGGCACGCGCACAGGAGCCCTCAGATCTGACAAGAAGCTCTGAAGTACTGGCACCGTAAGCCGGACCTTCAGAATGCATGCGCAGGAGATATTCATTTTACATGCAGGTAAGCCTTATTATAGGCTGTAGCTAAAAATCACCAGGCAGGCAATACAACCATTTTAACAGATTCAGCTGTGAAAAAAAATATGCACACAATGCCCCCTTGTGGAAGTTTGTGGAGCAAAAGTAATACAATATGTTACAGTGACAAACTATTAGTCTGTATCAAAATGAGGCACTAATTAATCTTAAAGTAGTTCTAAAGACTGAAGTTTTTTTTTTTTTTTACATTCTCTGCATTAACCACTTAAGGACCAGCCTCTTTTTGGAATTTAGGTGTTTACATGTTTTTGTTTTTCTTAGAAAATTGCTTAGAACCCCCAAACATTATATATTGTTTTTTTCTAACACCCTAGAGAATAAAAATGGCGGTCATTGCAATATTTTTTCACACCGTATTTTCGCAGCGGTCTTACAAGCATGCTTTTTTTGGGAAAAAATTCACTTTTTTGAATTAAAATATAAAGACAACAGTAAAGTTAGCCCAATTTTTTTTTGATTGTGAAAGATAATGTTACGCCGAATAAATGGATACCCAACATGTCACGCTTCAAAATTGCGCCCGCTTGTGGAATGGCGTCAAACTTTTACCATCAAAAATCTCCATAGGCGACATTTAAAAAAATTCTACAGGTTGCATGTTTTGCGTTACAGAGGAGGTCCAGAGCTAGAATTATTGCTCTCGCTCTAACGATCGTGGCGTTACCTCACATGTGTGGTTTGACCACCGTTTTCATATGCGGGCGCTACTCACTGCACTACTTCTGCGCGCGAACTCGTTGGGACGGGGCAATTTAAAAAAAAATTTTTATCTTTCATGATTTTATTTATTTTTACACTGTTTAAAAAAAAAAAAAAAAAGTGTCACTTTTATTCCTATTACAAAGAATGTAAACATCCCTTGTAATAGAAAAAAAGCACGACAGGTCCTCTTAAAATATGAGATGTGGGGTTAAAAAGACCTCAGATCTCATATTTACACTAAAATGTAATAAAAAAAAAAGTCATTTAAAAAAAATGACATTGAAAAAAAGTGTGTCTTTAAGACGTATGGGCGGAAGTGGCGTTTTGACATCGCTTCCGCCCTGCAGTGTCATGAGACGAGTGGGGGCCATCTTCCCCTCACTCGTCTCCATGCAGAGCTAGGGAACAGACGCGATCGCCTCCGCCGCTACCGACGGCTCCGGTAAGCGGCGCAGGGCACCGGATCGCGGCGGGAGAGGGGGGGGGAACCACTTTTATCTTGTAGCCGACCGAAAACGTGGATACCGGGGTTATGGCAGCTAACTGCTGCCATAACAACGATATCCGCCGCCAAACTTAGGACGTATATGTACATGCGGCGGTCGGCAAGTGGTTAAGGTAAAAAAAAATTAAAAACACACCACACACCTTCAATGGTCAGCTCCCCCCCCCCCCCCCCTAAATATTTACCTGTGCCGATCTTGATCCAGTGCTGTGCCCGAGAGCCTCACAGGACATGGAGGCAGCACCGGGAGCTGTTGCCGTCACTCAAATCCTGTGAGAGAGCAGGGGGCTGGGCCGAGCCATGGTGTGTGTGTGTCTCAATAGACTCACACAACCCAGATTGTGATTGGGAACTTGAAAAACAGGAGATGCAAGGAGTACCGGTGGGGGGGGGGGACCCCAGAAGAGGAGGTTTGGGCCCGCTCTGCGCAGAACAATTGTGAACTGGTGTTACTCCGCAGAGCAGGTTTTGTTATTTAACTATTAAAAAAAAAAAAAAAAATAATAACACTTTAAGTTCCAAACCTCTACCAAAGGCACATCAATGCCTGGTCAAGAAGTGTGTATTATAGTGGAAGAAAAGCCCAACACTATTCATTCTTAACCCCCCCCCCCCCCCCCCCCCCCCCACCATCTTGCCTAACCTGTATTAAAAAGGAAAAAATATTAAAAAAATAAAATGTAAAAAAAAAAAAAAAAGGAACACACTGATCCCGCAGCTCCAGCTCCCCTGCGTCAGAGTTGCTGCTGCAGGAAGAGGAGGGAGCACCAAGAAGGGCTGAGCTATGGGAGACGTCACCACTCCCAGATCCCCGTTGTTAAATGAGCGCTCCTCCTCGAGTTGGACCTGTGGGGTCATATGACCGATGCGGATTACAAATAGGGAAGTACGCACATTTATTTACATTTTTTTAACTGATTAGGTGGGGGGGGGGGTTACATCTTTAAAGTGGAGTTCCACCCAAAAGTGGAACTTCCACTAATCAGATTCCTCCCCCCCTCCGGTGACACAGTTGGCACCTTTCAGGGGGGAGGGGGGTACAGATACCTGTATATTACAGGTATCTGTACCCACTTCCGGCATAAATAGCCGCAGAATCTGCGGTTATTTACGCCACTTCCTGCTCCCGCCCGCTGCCTGCTGGGAAACACACACGGGTCCCAGAGGCAGCAGGGAGCATTGTTATTGCACGGCGCGACTCGCGCATGCGCAGTAGGGAATCGGGAAGTGAAGCCGCACGGCTTCATTTCCTGATTCCCTTACCGAAGATGGAGGCGGCAGCACCCGAGGACGGAGAGACGCTTCGGCCTCGGGTGCCGACATCGCGGGCGCCCTGGACAGGTAAGTGTCCATGTTTTAAAAGTCAGCAGCTGCAGTATTTGTAGCTGCTGACTTTTAAAATTTTTTCTTTCGGCGGCGCCCCGCTTTAAGAACATTAATGCCTAGCACACACACGATGAGAAAAATCTGAGAAAAAAAATACCGCTTTCGAATCGATCGTCCGATAATTTCATCATTAGTGACACAGTTTTCGGGAACCTCTCATGACAGTTCATCCAAGATTATCAGAAAGGACCAGCATGAAAATTACTCATAAGATAACAGAACGAACGATTTTAGTTTAACCATTTCAGTTCCTGAAACATGTCACCCCCTTCATGACCAGGCCATTTTTTGCTATTCAGCACTGCACTACTTCTGCAGTGAAGTGTAAACCAAGTCCTGGCAATTGCAGCTGTCAAAAAAAAAAAAAAGAGCACCCAAAATATCAACAATATTGCTCAGCTTCTAAATCAGAAAGGTTATAAGAAACATTGTTTCTTTTTGTATCTTACACTTTCATCATCTGCAGACCAAATGGATTACCTTTAGCTCTGCAGATGAAGTCAGTTTAAAGCAACCTGTCAAAACCTGTCAAAGCTTAAAAAAAAAAAAAAAAAAGAAGTTCCTCCGTTTAACCCTAATGCCGCGTACACACGAGCGGACATTACGGCGGACTTTGCCCGGCGGACTGGATTTCGTCGGACAATTCGATGTGTGTGGGCTCCAGCGGACTTTGTTTTCTCAAAAGTTGGACGGAATTAGATTTGAAACTTGTTTAAAATTTATCCGTTGAAATCGAGTCCGGACGAAAAGTCCGCCGTCTGTATGCTAGTTCGACGGACAAAAAGCCACGCTAGGGCAGCTATTGGCTACTGTCTATGAACTTCCTTGTTTTAGTCCGGTCGTACGTCATCACGTACGAATTCGACGGACTTTGGTGGATTGTGTGTAGGCAAGTCCGTTCATTCACAAAGTCCGTCGGAAAGTCCGTCGAAAAGTCCGCCGGGCAAAGTCCGCCGTAATGTCCGCTCGTGTGTACGCGGCATTAGTAACCCTTAAAAGCGGGATTCCGGCCAGGAAAATTTTATTTTTAAAAGTCAGCAGCTACAAACACTGTAGCTGCTGACTTTAAATAAGTACTTACCTGTCCTGGGTGCCCGCAATGTCGACCCGTCCCTCGGCTCTCGGGTCCCGGCACCGACATTCTAAGTAAGGAAAAACAGGCAGTGGAGCCTTGTGGCTTCACTGCCAGTTTCCTACTGCGCGAGCAGCACGGCGCTCTATGAATGGCCCCATGGTTTTTCTGGGTACACACACAGTTCCCAGAAGGCAACGGGGCCGCTCACCGAGGAGCAGGACACGACGCAGAATAGGAAGAGGCAGAATAGGAAGACTGCCTAGCAACAAGGGTTCAGGTAAGTTTAAAAAAAAAAAAAAAAAAAATTCTACTATTTTTTTTACGATTTTTCATGCCATTTTTTATTTTAGGGTGGCCCTCCACTTTAACTCCTTATGCTCCTCTTCCATTCAATTACCGTATTTATCGGCGTATAACATGCACATTCATTTTAAGAGGGAAGTTTCAGGAAAAAAAAAACTTAAATTTTAAATAAGGAACTTATTAAATAAGGGTCAGTGCCTATCTGCAGCCTCACAAGTGCCATCAATGCAGCCTCACCAGTCCACATCAATACAGCAGCCTCACCATTGCCATCAGTGCAGCCTGATCGATGCCCATCTGCAGCCTAGATGGTACAGGGAGGGGGGCGGGACGAGCGCCGACAGATAACATACAGTGAGAATCTCCTATGATAGACAGAACAGTGGTCCAATGGCGGCCCAGGAGACGGGACTTCCTATTACAGAGGCCGCCAAGTAAACAGGAGATTCTCACTGTATGTAATCTGATGGCTCTCGTCCCGCTCCCCTCCCTGTCCCCTCCGAGGCAGCTAAAATTCAAGTATTGGCATATAACACGCACACGCTATTTGCGCCCGATTTTTACAGTGAAAAAGTGAGTGTTATACACCAATAAATACAGTATTTTCCTGCGGATTTTATTTTATTTTATTTTTTTTTTTACCTTTAACATATATTTACACGTTTCACATTGAAAAAAAAAGCGCAAAATTTTAAAAAAACAGAAAAAAAAAAAAAAAAAAGAAGTGTATTTCATTTGTAAATAACTTTTCAATGCTTTGTACTATTGCTGACACCTGAAGTGTAAACAGAAACAGCTGCAGTAGGCATCGGCAAATGCAAAAAATAAATAAATGGTATCTGTGCATCCCTAAAGAATACATTACACTGCATGGCCATGGCCTGGAAAATGTGGAAGCTTAACCACATAACGACCACCCACCGCAGATATACTGTGGCAGGGCGGCCACTCTGTGCCAGATCACCTACCTAGTGTGTGATCTGACACTTCTGGGTCTGGGGAGCATGCGCTGCCGGCGACCCGCTCGCGCTGTGATTAAACAGTGGGAGCCTAGCAGCAGGTACCACGGACTCGATGTCCGCCAACACCCGCTGATTAGACAAGACACAGGCAGACCGTGTAAACAAGGCAGATTGTCGTTCTGTTAAAGTGATTGTAAACCCTCTGGGACCACTTTTACCTACAGGCAAGCCTAGATTAAGGCTTACTTGTAGGTGCAACAAATATCTATTAAACTGTGTATTTGCAAAAGACTGGCACCGATGTCTACGGCGCATGCGCCATAGACAGCGGCGCGCAGGCGCACTGAGCATGCCGCTGCTAACGGCGATCATGTGCGGGAGTGACGTCATCGCGGCTCCGGCCACTCACAGAGCCGCGATACGCGGAAGTCACTCCGGGATAGATGGCAGCGATGAAGGAGAAGAAGAAGAACGAGGGTCGCTTCCATCTCAGGTAAGTTATTCATAATGAGCTAGCATGCTATGCATACTAGCTCATTATGCCTTTGCCTTACAGGGTGTTTTTTTTTCCTGCTTTTTCTTCCTCTTTAACAGGGAAGGTATTGATCCTGTATCTGCAAAGCAGGAACATGGATCTTTCCCTAGTAAAAGCCCCTCCCCCACAGTGGGTAAGCACTCCCTAGGAACACAGGTAACTATTTGATCGCCGATGTTAACCCTTCCCTGCCAGTGTCATTAGTACAGTGACCATGCATATTTTTTTTAGCACTGATCACTGTAATAATGTCACTGGTCCCCAAAAAGCGTCAGTTAGGTGTCCGATTTGTCCACCGCAACATCACAGTCCCGCTATAAATTGCCGCCATTACTAGTAAAAAAAATAAAAATAAAAATATCCCATAATTTGGAGACGCTATAACTTTTGCACAAACCAAGCAATATACGCTTATTGGGATTTTTTTTTTTTTTATATATATTTATTTATTTTATGAAAAATATGTAGCAGAATACATTTTGACCAAAGTTGATGAAGAAATTAGATTTTTTTTTACATTCTTTTATTGGCTGTTTTATAGCAGAAAGTAAAAAATATTGTTTTTTTTTTTTTTTTCAAAATTGTAGTTTTCTTTTTTTTTTTAATTAATTTATTTATAGCGCAAAAAATAAAAACCACAGGAGGTGACCAAATACCACCAAAAGAAAGCTCTATTTGTGTGTGTGTGTGTGTGTGGGGGGGGGGGGGGGCACATACATTTTTATTTGGGCACAGAGTCCCACGACCGCGCAATTGTCAGTTAAATTAACGCAGTGCTGTATCGCAAAAAAATGGCCTCATGAAGGGGGTAAATCTTTCGCAGCTGAAGTGGTTAAAGTGTGCCCTCCAACTACCATAAATAAAAAATCAGCCTGTGTATAATTCTATTATAAAAACCCTTCAGATCAGGTGATTATCTCCTATTCTTAGCCATTGATCACAGCTGACATGGAAGTCACATGATGGGGAAGCGCTCTAAGTGTTACTGACTCCTGGATCTGACATCAATGGTGTCACTGAGTGTCCGCTGGGAAAGTGATGACATCACAGGGGACATTGTGCTGGGGAATGTACAGACTGAAGGCAGGAAGGGGGTGAAGGGAAATCTATGCTGCTTGATCTCTGTGTGTGAAAATACCGATTGTCTGGCTGGAATGTCGATCTGACAGTTTATATGAAGATGTGGAGGTCTGTCAGACACATCAGTTGCTCCGGCGTGTCCCATTGAAGTTGGAGATCTCCAAGGAGGAGGTAAGAACAGCATTACTCACTGTGTGCGATTTCCTTTACTACTAGCTCTAAGTACCGGTATGTCGCAGTTGGCGTGTGCACTGGCGCGCGCCCCCTGGACCGCTGTGTCCGGCACGGTGATCGGCACCAAGGCGCTGTGATCGGCCGGGTATCATGTGATTGGTCACAGTGATCACATGATTAGAATGTCAACACAATACAGTCATGAATGGTATTAGTATTGTGGTGCCGTGATTGGCCCAGGTACCATGTGATAGCTGTGGACCAATTACAGCACC